>CM016722.1:21424530-21683334 GCA_005771605.1 Scutellaria baicalensis | reverse complement strand
GTCTTTCTGTGTTTGCAGAGAGTCTCTTCGCTTTCAGTCTTTCTTTTCTCCTTCACTTCTGCCTTCATGTCTGCTAGAGGGGAGTTCTGCCAACTTGTAGTTATGCAGAGTCTCTTCTCTTTCAACCTCTCTTTTCTCCTTCACTTCTGCTTCCATGTCTGCCAGAAGGGAGTTCTGCCAGCTTGTAGTTATGCAGAGTCTCTTCTCTTTCGGCCTTTCTTTTCTCGTTCACTTCTGCCTCCACGTCTGCACAAAAAGCACTTCTGCATTTATGCAAGGGCAATTTTGCCATACTGTTTTATTTTGTAGATTCCAGGGATAATGATGCCAGTATTCTTATAATCTTATTTGTCTCACATCTATAGGCTCATCCTTCCAACATCAGCTACTCCCCCTGGTGCGGTCGAGCAGATCTGGTTTGGCAGAGCTGGTCGACTGCAGCACTTCCTGTATTTCCTCTCTCGATCAGAGAGCTAATTTTCCCCTTAGCTACTCCCCCTGGTGCGGTCGAGCAGATCTGGTTTGGCAGAGCTATCGACTGCAATACTTCCTGTATTTCCTCTCTCGATCAGAGAGCTAATTTTCCCCTTAGCTACTCCCCCTGGTGCGGTCGAGCAGATCTGGTTTGGCAGAGCTAGTCGACTGCAGCACTTCCTGTATTTCCTTCTCGATCAGAGAGCTAATTTTCCCCTTAGCTACTTCCCCTGGTGCGGTCCGAGCAGATCTGGTTTGGCAGAGCTAGCCGACTGCAGCACTTCCTGTATTTCCTCTCTTGATCAGAGAGCTAATTTTCCCCTTAGCTACTTCCCCTGGTGCGGTCGAGCAGATCTGGTTTGGCAGAGCTAGCCGACTGCAGCACTTCCTGTATTTCCTCTCTCGATCAGAGAGCTAATTTTCCCCTTAGCTACTCCCCCTGGTGCGGTCGAGCAGATCTGGTTTGGCAGAGTTGGTCGACTGCAGCACTTCCTGTTTTTCCTCTCTCGATCAGAGAGCTAATTTTCCCCTTAGCTACTCCCCCTGGTGCGGTCGAGCAGATCTGGTTTGGCAGAGCTGGTCGACTGCAGCACTTCCTGTTTTTCCTCTCTCGATCAGAGAGCTAATTTTCCCCTTAGCTACTCCCCCTGGTGCGGTCGAGTAGATCTGGTTTGGCAGAGCTAGTCGACTGCAGCACTTCCGTTTCATTTAACTTTTGGTCAAAGTTCATCAGTTGTGGGTTTGAATTTTTCACACGTCGTTTTCTTCTCCTTTCGTATGTCTGACATTATGGCAGTGAGTGTCCTTTCAGCTTGTCGTACCTGACGTTTTTAATCTGGTTCTTACACGTGTCGGACATCCGACGAGGGATGCAAAACGTCGCGCCTCTTTTCGAGGCAGTATATATTCAAAAAATTGTTGCCCTAATCTTATTCTCTCTCTTCACTTTCCCCCTTCTTTGTCTTCTTGCGATTCTTCTTCTTCTCCGGCGATTCTGGTGCGAGAGCTTGCTGGAGATTTTTATTCCGGTGAACCTTCTTCCCCTTCTTCTTCCTTTGAGTTCGTTTTTCCATGGCGAGAGGAGGTAATTTCTAACCTTTGATTTTCTTTGTTTGTTTTGTGATTTCAGTGGCTGTGAACTGGTGTTTATGCTGTTTTAGAACTGTTGGATCTTGTGACTGCTTTTAGTTGAGTATCTAGCCTGTATTTGGGAATTTTCTGGTGATTTTTTCTAGATTAGTCTCCATTTTTACCCACTCTCTTCTCCATCATGTCTTCTTCTGATCGTGAGACCGACTCTCCTATCATTCAAGCTCTTGAGAGCAATTCTCCTTCTGTTCTTCCTACCCTGGGTGAGCAGACCTCTTCTAGTTCTTCAAAGAGTCCTTCTCTCGTGGCAGAAGAGCCAGAAGAGCCATCTGCTTCCAGTGTTGATCCCCTGAATTATAGTACGTCGGACCCCAACTTCAATGTGGTTTGTCATCGGACCGTTTTTTTCTCCCGATCGCCTCGATCTTCTTCGTTTAGCTTATAACATTCCTCAGGATTTTTGTCTATACTGTCCTGCTGGTCATCACAGACCTAACTTTCTTTCTGGGCGTAAGCTGGCCTTCTGGTGTGCTCAACTGAAGGCTGGGGTGCGCTTCCCTGTAAATCCCTATCTTTGTAGGTTATCCTTTTTTTACCAAGTTCCCCTAAACCAGTTCACCCCTTCTGCTATCCGACTCATGCTGGGGTTTTACATAATTTTGAAAGGCAATGGGGGCAATCCCACTGCTGAACTCTTCTTTTCCAATTTTCCTCTCAAATTCAAGCCCCCCTTTTTCTACGTCACTGCTGATCCTCGAGGTCTGATTCACTTCTTGGGAAAGCCCCAGAGCCGAGATAAGAACTGGAAGGAAGACTACTTCTTCATTTCTGGGTCTGACACATGGGATTTCCCAGTGGGCTCTTGGTTGTATACTAAACCTTTAATAAGGAAAGAATTTTTTGTCAGCTGTCCCACTTCTGATCGCGAAATAATTGAGGCTCTAAACACATCTGTGGATGAAGTAGGCCCTTTCGATGTAGTTAGTCTTGTAGAGCAGCCTTCCGTTTTGTCTTACTTTGGTTTATGTGCTGGGGAGACTTCTTTTCCTTCAGATTTTGGTATTTCTCTCCTTTTGACATTTTTCTTCTTCTGCTCGTCTACTGTATTAATAACTTGTATAAACATTGAATGATTTCTATTGTGTAGAACCTGCATGGAGGAGGACTGTTCCTCGTAGAGATGCCAATCCTCCACCTCGTCCACAATCAGACGTAGCTCTGTCATCTGAGGTTCAGGCGGCTGCCCCTCTCCCGGTGGTTGCCAGAAGTGACAGAGGCAAGCGTCCTCTGGACACCTCTGATCCTTCCTCTGACGCTCAACGGCCACGTCTGCGGTCTCCTGACAGAGGTGGACATGAAGGGAGAGAGCGCTCTCGGTTGAACCGCGTAAGAGCTTCTGCCAACGACACCTTTACTCTGGAGCTTCCGAAGTCTCTTCTGGAGCTTTCTGCAGAGGAATCACGCCAATTTCTCCAGCTCTGTTTGACTCCCGCTGACACTTTTACTCTGAGCAAGCTTTCCCTAGACAATGAGCTGGCTATGAGCTCTCACTATGCTTTGAAGGTACTCTTGTAGTTCTCTCTTTCTCTTTATTTATTAGGATCTTCTGCAATCCTTCATTAATCCTCTCGTTTCATTGTGCCTTTGTCTCTTTTATAGAGCTTTATCCATTTAAGTCGTCTTCAAGCTAGAGCGGCTTCCGCTGTGGATCCTGCTCCTGCGCTCTTGGAGAGGGACAACGAGATTTCCTCGTTGAAGTTTAAGCTGGTGGAGCAAGAGAAGCAGCTCAAGGAGCAGAGGAAGGAGACCGAGTACTGGAAAAAGAAAGCTGCCGAGGAGAAGAGTCGCAGCCGAGAGTATGGGACTAGGAAGTTCTCAGAAGGGGTCGAAGCGTGCAAGAAGAACCTACATATGACAGCCGCAGGGCAGAGCTTCCTGGAAGAAGTGGTTACCGGGCTGAAGGAGGCGTATCTCAGGAGTACCAGCTCTTTAGCTGATTTCGGGCCTCACATAGGCCATTACTATGGCTATGGGTTTGATGCGGCTCAAAAGCAGGCTCAAGACCAAGGTTTTTCTGGGGTCTTTGATTTCAACGGCCCTCTGGATGATCTACCAGCCTCCCCTTATTTCGAGGGTGATCCTTTGGAGGATCCAGATTCTCCCTGGTGGCTGCCGGTCTTGCAGAAGGCGTATGCCAAGCTATGCTCTGCTACTAACGATGCCTTCACTCCTGTTGATCCAGCTTCCTGCAAGTTTCCACTTCTGCCAGCGCCGCCTCTGCCTGAACCGCCCGTAGTGGACCTGATAGTGTTGAGCGGAGATTCTTCTGAGATGGTGGCGGAAGTGTCTCTTCAGCCTCCCCCCGAGGCTCTTCCAGAACTGCAGGGCGCAGAGGACCCGGCCACGTCTGATCCTCCTATTGAAATCCTTCCCTCCACAGACTGATTTTTCTTTTTAACTCCAGATTTTGAAATTACGCTTTTCCGCGAACAATTTATATTTCCTGTTCTGTATTTATGGGCTGAATATTTGGGATAATTTTGTGTCTCTTTTACTTAGATTATTTTTTAATTGCTATCCTCTAACTGTTTCATCATTTTGTCGTGCTTGCCGTTATGGATATTAGTGATACCCTTTCGTTATTATCATGATTTTGTTATCTCATGCTTGCAATGTAATCTTCTCAGAATCACAAACTTTTTTCACTGATGCTCTAGGCTAATATGTTTGTAGAAGCAATAATGTTATCCCATCAAAACAGAAAAATGCGAACCAATCATAGATAATCCAAGCGGGCAAATCTAAACAAAAATGAGAGAAACCATATTTAAAGACAACGATACTTGTAAGACAATTTCTTAAGTAATGTTCTGCTCTCCGGTTCCTCCGCTCAAATTAGTCGATTTTAAAGACTTCTTCTCGTTTGCTCTTTTCTGCTTTTTCGTCCACCAACTCCAAGTTATATCTGCAATTAAAGGAGCAGTGCGCATTTATTATCAACGAGTAAACATATCCATTCTCTTTAAAGCAAACTGAGCTTGGCCCCACCAATCCCTAGTCAGAGATGTATTAGGCCCAGAGGATCGCCTCTGTTAGGGTGGCTGCTTTCTAGGGCAGTTTTGATCTCTGGCCCCACCAATCTTAGTCAGAGATGTGCTAGACCCGGAGGCCTGCCTCTGCTAAGGTGGCTGCTTTCTAGGGCAATTTTGACTTCTGGCCCCACCAACCTTAGTTAGAGATGTGCTAGACCCGGAGGTCTGCCTCTACTAAGGTGGCTGCTTTCTAGGGCAATTTTGACTTCTGGCCCCACCAACCTTAGTCAGAGATGTGCTAGACCCGGAGGTCTGCCTCTGCTAAGGTGGCTGCTTTCTAGGGCAATTTTGACTTCTGGCCCCACCAACCTTAGTCAGAGATGTGCTAGACCCGGAGGTCTGCCTCTGCTAAGGTGGCTACTTTCTAGGGTAATTTTGACTTCTGGCCCCACCAACCTTAGTCAGAGATGTGCTAGACCCGGAGGTCTGCCTCTGCTAAGGTGGCTGCTTTCTAGGGCAATTTTGACTTCTGGCCCCACCAACCTTAGTCAGAGATGTGCTAGACCCGGAGGTCTGCCTCTGCTAAGGTGGCTGCTTTCTAGGGCAATTTTGACTTCTGGCCCCACCAACCTTAGTCAGAGATGTGCTAGACCCGGAGGTCTGCTTCTGCTAAGGTGGCTGCTTTCTAGGGCAATTTTGACTTCTGGCCCCACCAACCTTAGTCAGAGATGTGCTAGACCCGGAGGTCTGCCTCTGCTAAGGTGGCTGCTTTCTAGGGCAATTTTGACTTCTGGCCCCACCAACCTTAGTCAGAGATGTGCTAGACCCGGAGGTCTGCTTCTGCTAAGGTGGCTGCTTTCTAGGGCAATTTTGCAAGTTTATGGAGTGTTTCTTACGTGTTTCTTCTAGGCGTAATATCTTTTAAGATTGCCAATGTTCCATGGTCTGGCTACTTCCTTTCCCTCTGCTGTCATTAATCGATAAGCTCCCCCTTTTAACACCTCTGATACAATATACGGTCCTTCCCAGTTCGGCTCTAGCTTTCCCTTGGGTTTTAGAGCATCGGCTTTCCTGAGGACCAGATCTCCTTTATTCAAACGTCGTGGTCGCACCCTTTTGTCATACGCTGCTTTGATTCTGCTCTTGAATTTCTCAATCTTTAGCCGCGCCACTTCTCTTTCTTCTTCGAGCAGATCTAGATTTTCTTTCATAAGTTTCTCATTCTGTTCTTCATCAAATGTCATGACCCTATGGGTTTCCATACCCACTTCTGCTGGGATTACGGCATTGGCTCCGTATACCAAGTTGAAAGGGGTCATATCTGTTGCCACCCTTGGTGTCGTCCTGTAAGCCCACAGAACTGAATCCAGCTCTTCTGCCCAACTACCTTTCAAAGTCTCTATCCTCGTTTTTAGTCCATTTACGATAGTCCTGTTAGTGACCTCTACTTGGCCGTTTGCTTGGGGATAAGCTACTGCTGCAAACCTTTGGGTAATCTTCATCTCTGCACACCAAGCTTTAATCTTCTTTCCACAAAATTGCGTGCCGTTATCTGAAACCAGGATTCGGGGTATCCCGTATCGACAGCAGATCTGCTTCCACAAAAATTTTATGACATTTTGTTCATCGATTTTTCCCAATGGTTCAGCCTCCACCCATTTTGTGAAGTAATCAATAGCCACTATCAAGAATTTTTTCTGTCCTTTAGACAACGGCAATGGTCCCACTAAGTCCACTCCCCATTGAGCGAAAGGGCAGGGGGAATGCATTGTTCTCAATTCTTCGGCTGGGCTATGAATCAGAGATGCGTGAATCTGACAACTGTGGCACTTTTGCACTAACTCCTTGGCATCTGCATTCATAGTGGGCCAGAAGTATCCAGCTCGTAGAATCTTTCGAGTCAATGTTCTTGATCCCACATGATCACTTCCACATCCTTCGTGTGCTTCTCGCAGTACATATAACCCTTCTTCCCTATTCAGACACCGTAGGTATGCCTGCGAGAATGAACGTCGATAGAGCTGCTCACCCATGATGCAATATTTCAAAGTCTCTTTAGTCCACTTCGGGCATGTTAATGTTTCTGCTTTCCTTAGCTTATTTATGATAGGAGTTCTCCAATCATCGGCCGCCTCCACCTCTGCCACCTCTGCTACTCCCCCTGACTTTTCTGCTACTAACAAAGTTATTTTCCTCGGTTGCAAGAGCGGGTAAGAGCTGGCGATTTTGGCTAGGTAATCTGCTTGAGCATTTTCCACCCTTAGGATTTGTTTCAGCTCAAATTTGTTGAAAGATAGTTGGATTTTGGCGATTTCCCTTAAGTATTCGAACAATGACTCCTTTTTCACTTCATATGTTCCTCCATATTGCTGGAACACCAATTGCGAATCAGTGTGGGCTACTAAATCACTTCCCCCAGATTCTTTCACTATGTTCATGCCTCGTATTAGGGCCTCATATTCGGCTTCATTATTAGACACAGAATAGTTTAACTTGATGGCGTACTGCATGTCCTGCCCTCCGGGACATTCTACCAAAACTCCCACTCCGCAGCCATCCTTGGTAGCAGAACCATCTACAAATATCTTCCAGCTCTGTTCCTCCTCTGGCAGAGCTTGTGATTCTTGTACAAAGTCAGCCAAGGCTTGGGCTTTAATAGCTTTTCGGGGTTCGAACTCCACATCATAAGCCCCAAGCTCCACCGCCCATTTGACCATCCTGCCAGAGGTGTATGCCTTGCCTATTGTCTGTGCCAGCGGATAATTGGTGCGCGTGACTATTTTATGCGACAGGAAGTAGGGGCGTAGTCTCCTAGCTGTGGTGATGACGGCTAGCCCAGCCTTTTCTACCTCTGCATACCGGGTTTCTGGTCTTTGCAACATATGGCTTACATAGTATACCGGCATCTGTTGTCGCCCCATCTCTCGTACCAGAACTGTACTGACGGCTGCTTCCCCAACTGAGAGGTACATGTATAGCGTTTCATCTTTCTCTGGCTTGGAAAGCTGTGGCAGACTGGCGAGGTATTCTTTCAGTTCTCTGAAAGCCTGGTTGCATTCCTCTGTCCATTGGAACTTGCACCCCTTCCTCAATATTTTGAAGAAAGGGTAGCTCTTGTCTGCCGATTTAGAGACAAACCGATTAAGTGCAGTTATCCTCCCCAACAGTCTCTGCACCTCTTTGACATTCTTGGGTGGTACCATGTCCATCACCGCCTTCACTTTCTCCGGATTAACTTTTATTCCTTCCTTGGTAACCATGAATCCCAAGAATTTCCCTGTCGTCACACCAAAGCTGCACTTCTCTGGATTCAGTTTCATCCCGCTGTCTCGTATGATTGCAAAGGCTTCTTCCAGGTCTGCAATGTGTTGCTCGACCTCTTTGCTTTTTATCAACATGTCGTCTACATAAACCTCCATATTTCTGCCAATCATTGTTTTGAACAGCTTGTCTACCATGCGCTGGTAGGTGGCTCCTGCGTTCTTTAATCTGAAAGGCATACGCACATACCCATAGGTCCCGGCCGCCGTGATGAAGCAGACCTTGTTGACATCTGCGCGATCCAACTGGATCTGGTGATACCCCTGGTAGGCATCCATCAGAGACAAGCGGGCGCATCCAGATGTGGAGTCCACCAACTGATCTATGCGAGGCAGCGGATAATGATCTTTGGGGCAAGCTTTATTCAAGTCGCGGAAATCAATACACATGCGCCATTTCTTGTTAGGCTTAGGTACCAAGACAGCGTTGGATAACCACTCCGGGAACTGAACGGGCACGATATGTCCTGAGTCCAATAACTTCTGAACCTCTGCCTGAATGATTCTGTCTTTTTCTGCTCCGAAGTTCCGTAACCTTTGCTTAACAGGTCTAACCTCAGGGCTGATGTTGAGTTGGTGCACTGCAATCTCTAGATGGATACCTTTCATATCTTCCGCTTGAAAGGCAAACAGGTCGGCATTCTTTCTCAAGCATTCGATCAATTCGGCTTGTTCTGCTCTGGGGATTTCTGCACTGATCTTGGTACAAAATCCCTCTTTCCCAGGATACAGCTCTACTGATAGGAGCTCTCCATCTGCTGCCATCTTCTTAGACTCTTCTTCCTCCTCTCCCTCTGTTCTCTGCCGCTTCACCCCAACCTCCTCGTCTGCAGCTCTGCCTACCACTGGCAAGGCCCACTTATGTGCTACCCGAATAGATTCAACATAGCACTTTCTCGAGTGTACTTGGTTTGCGTTCAACTCTCCTACACCGGCAGACGTAGGGAACTTGACTTTCATATAATATGTGGAGACTACGGCTTTCAGCTCATTCAATATTGGACGTCCAAATATAACATTGTACGCGGAGGGAGCATCTACTATTAGGAAATCCATCATTAGTCTCTTCTGTCGTGGCCACTCTCCTACCAAAACATGCAGAGTTACCACCCCCAAAGGGTGAACTGCTCCTCCCGTGAAACCGTACAATGCCGTGTTCACTGGACGAATCTGAGTTCTGATGTCCATTTTCTCAAAGCACTCTTTATATATGATGTCGGCAGAGCTCCCTGTATCCACGAATACTCTGGCAACATCATACCCGGCTATCTCTGCCGTCACCACCAAGGAGTCCTTGTGAGGTTTGAGCATGGGGGTTTCATCGGCTGCTCCGAACACGATATCTGGAGACGGTTGGACTTCTGACACTTCCATGTGTTGATCGTGCCATCCCTGCGCATACCTTAGAGCTGACTTTCGGGCTCTGTTCGAGTCCCCCCCTTGAGGGCTGCCTGCAATCATGTTAATAAAGCCTTTTTTCGGTGGTGGGGGTAGTTCTTTTTCCTCATTTCTCTTTTCTTTGTCTTGAACACCTTCTCTCTCCTCCGATCTCTCACTTCTCTTTCGATAATTTTCAGCATATCCTTTGTTCTTATCCTCAAATCCCTTCAACACCCCAGCTCTGACCAGACGCTCTATCTCATTTTTCAGATGCCTGCACTCGTTTGTGTCATGACCGTATTCATTGTGAAATAGGCAGAAGTATCGCCCCTTTGGTCTTGTTGGGGCTTGAGCTCTGTTGGGAGGGAATCTGAATGGGGCAGTCTTTTCGGAGAGCTGAAACACTCTTGCCAGTGGGGCTTTCAACGGAGTATATCGGGCATAATCTCCTCTACCGAGGTCTTCCTCACGTCTTCTGTTGTCGAACCTGGGTTCCCCATGTCTCCGCATATTCGCTTCTCTGGGGGCCGGTTTTTCTGCCCTCTTAGCACGGCTCACGTCTTCAAGATTGATAAACTTGTCTGCCCGAGCTAAGACCTCCTCAAAAGTATTAGCTGGTCTCTTCGCCAAGGAGCGGAATAGGTCCCCTTCTCGTAACCCCTGTACTATAGCGCTGATTTTTACCTCTGCGGTGGCAGATGGTACCTCTAAGGCAGCCGTGCTAAATCGTTTTGTGAAGGCTCTCAGGGACTCCTCGGCTCCTTGCTTCAACGTGAATAGAGATTGGGATGTTCTTCTCTGCCTTCTAGCACTGGCGAATTGGTGGAGGAAAGCGGAACTAAAATCGTGGAAAGAACGGATGCTGTCTTCTGCTAACTGCCCGAACCATCTCTGGGCAGCTTGTGTGAGTGTGGTCAAGAATACTCTGCATTTGACTCCATCCGTGTATTGATGGAGGAGGGCCACATTCTCGAAGCGCAGAAGATGATCATACGGATCTGCTGTTCCATCATATTCGAAGGTTAAGGGCTTGAAATTTGCCGGCAACTCGTCCATCCGAACCGCCACTGAAAATGGACTTCCTCCTGGCATCTGGATTTGACTAGTGGTACCCATCCTCTGCCGTAGCAATTGTATTTCCCTCTGCATCGCTTCCATCTGTCTCTGTATTTCCAGATCTTGCGTACGTTGCAAGGAGATGTCTGCCGACGACACTTCATGAGAAGCATACTTCCACTGTGATGGGTGACTATCTGCACTCTGTTCCTGTGCCACCCCTGGCCGGCCTGGCCGATCAGCCTGTGCAGAGATCTTAGTACCCTCTGCTTCAAGAAACTCTCGCCTTCCTCCTCCTTTTTCTTTGTCAGCAGCCGCTTTGTCTAGAGCTTTCTGCACAGCGGAATGGATGAAACCATCCAGGTGCTCTGGGGTGAAGGTCCACATGCTCGGCATAGCTGGTTCCCTCACCTCTTCCGCTCTCTCCTTCTTCCTTGATGTTTCTGGCCTAGCTACCTCCCGGAAATCCCCATCAAGGTCTCGGATTATCCGATCAGCCATTACCCCGATTGACTTTAAACAGATTTCTGCAACTCTTTCTCCCAAACAACAAAAAAGGGAAACAAAAGAGAAGGAAACAATACCAAGAACAATAACTTAGAGGAAATCAAGTAGGATAAGAAGGAAGCTCACTTCTCTCCCCCTGTTTCCCACAGACGGCGCCATTGTTGTGTGGATGGAAAATATGAGAGCCAAATTACAGATACAAAACTTAAACCAATGATAAGAGATACACCCAAACAAGATGAGAGTGATGACTTGCTAGAAAAGATAGAAATTTCTCTTATATTTAGAAAAGGTATTGAAAGTTGCTCAAAGTATACAATATTCTCCTATTTATACTCCTCTCTTCTAATGAGGGTATTTTCGTCTTTTCCTATTACATTTCTTTGTTAGTTAAGCTATATTTCCTATTTCTTTGCCCAGGTACTTTCTTCGTTGCTGAGAGTACACCACTTCCTCTCCAGAATCTTCCATTTTCTGTTAAGTGAGAAGATATTTTGCTTTTGTCTTTTATAGCCATGTCAGCTACTCCTTTAGCATGCTCATCATTGTGCTTTGAATTATTATCCTCTACTCCAAGTGCACAGAATCCGTTCGGCTGCCTCTTAATATGGCGTCGTCACTTCTGCTTTGTAAGACTTTAGTAGCTTCGCAGCCTCTTCGGGTTATGCGAGGTATTCACTTCTGCTTTTCGCTGTTTTCTGCAAGTCCTGTCTTTCTGTGTTTGCAGAGAGTCTCTTCGCTTTCAGTCTTTCTTTTCTCCTTCACTTCTGCCTTCATGTCTGCTAGAGGGGAGTTCTGCCAACTTGTAGTTATGCAGAGTCTCTTCTCTTTCAACCTCTCTTTTCTCCTTCACTTCTGCTTCCATGTCTGCCAGAAGGGAGTTCTGCCAGCTTGTAGTTATGCAGAGTCTCTTCTCTTTCGACCTTTCTTTTCTCGTTCACTTCTGCCTCCACGTCTGCACAAAAGCACTTCTGCATTTATGCAAGGGCAATTTTACCATACTGTTTTATTTTGTAGATTCCAGGGATAATGATGCCAGTATTCTTATAATCTTATTTGTCTCACATCTATAGGCTCATCCTAACCATCTATAGGGCCAGAAGTCAAAATTGCCCTAGAAAGCAGCCACCTTAGCAGAGGCAGACCTCCGGGTCTAGCACATCTCTGACTAAGGTTGGTGGGGCCAGAAGTCAAAATTGCCCTAGAAAGCAGCCACCTTAGCAGAGGCAGACCTCCGGGTCTAGCACATCTCTGACTAAGGTTGGTGGGGCCAGAAGTCAAAATTGCCCTAGAAAGCAGCCACCTTAGCAGAGGCAGACCTCCGGGTCTAGCACATCTCTAACTAAGGTTGGTGGGGCCAGAAGTCAAAATTGCCCTAGAAAGCAGCCACCTTAGCAGAGGCAGGCCTCCGGGTCTAGCACATCTCTGACTAAGATTGGTGGGGCCAGAGATCAAAACTGCCCTAGAAAGCAGCCACCCTAACAGAGGCGATCCTCTGGGCCTAATACATCTCTGACTAGGGATTGGTGGGGCCAAGCTCAGTTTGCTTTAAAGAGAATGGATATGTTTACTCGTTGATAATAAATGCGCACTGCTCCTTTAATTGCAGATATAACTTGGAGTTGGTGGACGAAAAAGCAGAAAAGAGCAAACGAGAAGAAGTCTTTAAAATCGACTAATTTGAGCGGAGGAACCGGAGAGCAGAACATTACTTAAGAAATTGTCTTACAAGTATCGTTGTCTTTAAATATGGTTTCTCTCATTTTTGTTTAGATTTGCCCGCTTGGATTATCTATGATTGGTTCGCATTTTTCTGTTTTGATGGGATAACATTATTGCTTCTACAAACATATTAGCCTAGAGCATCAGTGAAAAAAGTTTGTGATTCTGAGAAGATTACATTGCAAGCATGAGATAACAAAATCATGATAATAACGAAAGGGTATCACTAATATCCATAACGGCAAGCACGACAAAATGATGAAACAGTTAGAGGATAGCAATTAAAAAATAATCTAAGTAAAAGAGACACAAAATTATCCCAAATATTCAGCCCATAAATACAGAACAGGAAATATAAATTGTTCGTGGAAAAGCGTAATTTCAAAATCTGGAGTTAAAAAGAAAAATCAGTCTGTGGAGGGAAGGATTTCAATAGGAGGATCAGACGTGGCCGGGTCCTCTGCGCCCTGCAGTTCTGGAAGAGCCTCGGGGGGAGGCTGAAGAGACGCTTCCGCCACCATCTCAGAAGAATCTCCGCTCAACACTATCAGGTCCACTACGGGCGGTTCAGGCAGAGGCGGCGCTGGCAGAAGTGGAAACTTGCAGGAAGCTGGATCAACAGGAGTGAAGGCATCGTTAGTAGCAGAGCATAGCTTGGCATACGCCTTCTGCAAGACCGGCAGCCACCAGGGAGAATCTGGATCCTCCAAAGGATCACCCTCGAAATAAGGGGAGGCTGGTAGATCATCCAGAGGGCCGTTGAAATCAAAGACCCCAGAAAAACCTTGGTCTTGAGCCTGCTTTTTAGCCGCATCAAACCCATAGCCATAGTAATGGCCTATGTGAGGCCCGAAATCAGCTAAAGAGCTGGTACTCCTGAGATACGCCTCCTTCAGCCCGGTAACCACTTCTTCCAGGAAGCTCTGCCCTGCGGCTGTCATATGTAGGTTCTTCTTGCACGCTTCGACCCCTTCTGAGAACTTCCTAGTCCCATACTCTCGGCTGCGACTCTTCTCCTCGGCAGCTTTCTTTTTCCAGTACTCGGTCTCCTTCCTCTGCTCCTTGAGCTGCTTCTCTTGCTCCACCAGCTTAAACTTCAACGAGGAAATCTCGTTGTCCCTCTCCAAGAGCGCAGGAGCAGGATCCACAGCGGAAGCCGCTCTAGCTTGAAGACGACTTAAATGGATAAAGCTCTATAAAAGAGACAAAGGCACAATGAAACGAGAGGATTAATGAAGGATTGCAGAAGATCCTAATAAATAAAGAGAAAGAGAGAACTACAAGAGTACCTTCAAAGCATAGTGAGAGCTCATAGCCAGCTCATTGTCTAGGGAAAGCTTGCTCAGAGTAAAAGTGTCAGCGAGAGTCAAACAGAGCTGGAGAAATTGGCGTGATTCCTCTGCAGAAAGCTCCAGAAGAGACTTCGGAAGCTCCAGAGTAAAGGTGTCGTTGGCAGAAGCTCTTACGCGGTTCGACCGAGAGCGCTCTCTCCCTTCATGTCCACCTCTGCCAGGAGACCGCAGACGTGGCCGTTGAGCGTCAGAGGAAGGATCAGAGGTGTCCAAAGGACGCTTGCCTCTGTCACTTCTGGCAACCACCGGGAGAGGGGCAGCCGCCTGAACCTCAGATGACAGAGCTACGTCTGATTGTGGACGAGGTGGAGGATTGGCATCTCTACGAGGAACAGTCCTCCTCCATGCAGGTTCTACACAATAGAAATCATTCAATGTTTATACAAGTTATTAATACAGTAGACGAGCAGAAGAAGAAAAATGTCAAAAGGAGAGAAATACCAAAATCTGAAGGAAAAGAAGTCTCCCCAGCACATAAACCAAAGTAAGACAAAACGGAAGGCTGCTCTACAAGACTAACTACATCGAAAGGGCCTACTTCATCCACAGATGTGTTTAGAGCCTCAATTATTTCGCGATCAGAAGTGGGACAGCTGACAAAAAATTCTTTCCTTATTAAAGGTTTAGTATACAACCAAGAGCCCACTGGGAAATCCCATGTGTCAGACCCAGAAATGAAGAAGTAGTCTTCCTTCCAGTTCTTATCTCGGCTCTGGGGCTTTCCCAAGAAGTGAATCAGACCTCGAGGATCAGCAGTGACGTAGAAAAAGGGGGGCTTGAATTTGAGAGGAAAATTGGAAAAGAAGAGTTCAGCAGTGGGATTGCCCCCATTGCCTTTCAAAATTATGTAAAACCCCAGCATGAGTCGGATAGCAGAAGGGGTGAACTGGTTTAGGGGAACTTGGTAAAAAAAGGATAACCTACAAAGATAGGGATTTACAGGGAAGCGCACCCCAGCCTTCAGTTGAGCACACCAGAAGGCCAGCTTACGCCCAGAAAGAAAGTTAGGTCTGTGATGACCAGCAGGACAATATAGACAAAAATCCTGAGGAATGTTATAAGCTAAACGAAGAAGATTGAGGCGATCGGGAGAAAAAACGGTCCGATGACAAACCACATTGAAGTTGGGGTCCGACGTACTATAATTCAGGGGATCAACACTGGAAGCAGATGGCTCTTCTGGCTCTTCTGCCACGAGAGAAGGACTCTTTGAAGAACTAGAAGAGGTCTGCTCACCCAGGGTAGGAAGAACAGAAGGAGAATTGCTCTCAAGAGCTTGAAGGATAGGAGAGTCGGTCTCACGATCGGAAGAAGACATGATGGAGAAGAGAGTGGGTAAAAATGGAGACTAATCTAGAAAAAATCACCAGAAAATTCCCAAATACAGGCTAGATACTCAACTAAAAGCAGTCACAAGATCCAACAGTTCTAAAACAGCATAAACACCAGTTCACAGCCACTGAAATCACAAAACAAACAAAGAAAATCAAAGGTTAGAAATTACCTCCTCTCGCCATGGAAAAACGAACTCAAAAGAAGAAGAAGGGGAAGAAGGTTCACCGGAATAAAAATCTCCAGCAAGCTCTCACACCAGAATCGCCGGAGAAGAAGAAGAATCGCAAGAAGACGAAGAAGAGGGAAAGTGAAGAGAGAGAATAAGATTTGGGCAACAATTTTTTGAATATATACTGCCTCGAAAAGAGGCGCGACGTTTTGCATCCCCTCGTCGGATGTCCGACACGTGTAAGAACCAGATTAAAAACGTCAGGTACGACAAGCTGAAAGGACACTCACTGCCATAATGTCTGACATACGAAAGGAGAATGAAACGACGTGTGAAAAATTCAAACCCACAACTGATGAACTTTGACCAAAAGTTAAATGAAACGGAAGTGCTGCAGTTGACTAGCTCTGCCAAACCAGATCTGCTCGACCGCACCAGGGGGAGTAGCTAAGGGGAAAATTAGCTCTCTGATCGAGAGAGGAAAAACAGGAAGTGCTGCAGTCGACCAGCTCTGCCAAACCAGATCTGCTCGACCGCACCAGGGGGAGTAGCTAAGGGGAAAATTAGCTCTCTGATCGAGAGAGGAAAAACAGGAAGTGCTGCAGTCGGCTAGCTCTGCCAAACCAGATCTGCTCGACCGCACCAGGGGAAGTAGCTAAGGGGAAAATTAGCTCTCTGATCGAGAGAGGAAATACAGGAAGTGCTGCAGTCGGCTAGCTCTGCCAAACCAGATCTGCTCGACCGCACCAGGGGAAGTAGCTAAGGGGAAAATTAGCTCTCTGATCGAGAAAGGAAATACAGGAAGTGCTGCAGTCGACTAGCTCTGCCAAACCAGATCTGCTCGACCGCACCAGGGGGAGTAGCTAAGGGGAAAATTAGCTCTCTGATCGAGAGAGGAAATACAGGAAGTGTTGCAGTCGACTAGCTCTGCCAAACCAGATCTGCTCGACCGCACCAGGGGGAGTAGCTAAGGGGAAAATTTGCTCTCTGATCGAGAGAGGAAATACAGGAAGTGCTGCAGTCGACCAGCTCTGCTAAACCAGATCTGCTCGACCGCACCAGGGGGAGTAGCTGATGTGGGAAGGATGTGCCTATAGATGTGAGACAAATAAGATTATAAGAATACTGGCATCATTATCCCTGGAATCTACAAAATAAAACAGTATGGCAAAATTGCCCTTGCATAAATGCAGAAGTGCTTTTGTGCAGACGTGGAGGCAGAAGTGAACGAGAAAAGAAAGGCCGAAAGAGAAGAGACTCTGCATAACTACAAGCTGGCAGAACTCCCTTCTGGCAG
This sequence comes from Scutellaria baicalensis, assembly GCA_005771605.1. Classification (NCBI taxonomy): domain Eukaryota; kingdom Viridiplantae; phylum Streptophyta; class Magnoliopsida; order Lamiales; family Lamiaceae; genus Scutellaria; species Scutellaria baicalensis. The sequence goes on along the minus strand of CM016722.1, from coordinate 21,666,601 downwards.
ACATGGAAGCAGAAGTGAAGGAGAAAAGAGAGGTTGAAAGAGAAGAGACTCTGCATAACTACAAGTTGGCAGAACTCCCCTCTAGCAGACATGAAGGCAGAAGTGAAGGAGAAAAGAAAGACTGAAAGCGAAGAGACTCTCTGCAAACACAGAAAGACAGGACTTGCAGAAAACAGCGAAAAGCAGAAGTGAATACCTCGCATAACCCGAAGAGGCTGCGAAGCTACTAAAGTCTTACAAAGCAGAAGTGATGACGCCATATTAAGAGGCAGCCGAACGGATTCTGTGCACTTGGAGTAGAGGATAATAATTCAAAGCACAATGATGAGCACGCTAAAGGAGTAGCTGACATGGCTATAAAAGACAAAAGCAAAATATCTTCTCACTTAACAGAAAATGGAAGATTCTGGAGAGGAAGTGGTGTACTCTCAGCAACGAAGAAAGTACCTGGGCAAAGAAATAGGAAATATAGCTTAACTAACAAAGAAATGTAATAGGAAAAGACGAAAATACCCTCCTTAGAAGAGAGGAGTATAAATAGGAGAATATTGTATACTTTGAGCAACTTTCAATACCTTTTCTAAATATAAGAGAAATTTCTATCTTTTCTAGCAAGTCATCACTCTCATCTTGTTTAGGTGTATCTCTTATCATTGGTTTAAGTTTTGTATCTGTAATTCGGCTCTCATATTTTCCATCCACACAACACAAGTGGTCATAATTATATTATTTGGATTGAGAAACTACACTATGTATTTTATTTTGTAAGTAGTGTATGAGTTTCACTATCTTGACAAAGAAATTGTGATCAATTCAATTCCATATCTAAAGTAATGGATGTGATTATAAACTCTTTTACTATAAAATTAAGTCATGTTCTACCTTCTTAATATATTGGACACCATATAACAGCCAAAAGATCAGTTGTATATCCTTTTTCATTATTATAGGATTTGATTTTCTCTTTTATCCTAATGCTATAAGTGTGAACGCAAAATGTCTTCGTTCAGGTTAAGGTCATGTTCTAAATAGAATTGTCACGTTCATAAGAAAATATATGAATATATATCTAAAGATCTGTTATCTCAGGGTCATTTGGATGAGTGAATTTGAGGAGAAATTTGAAATTTATTGTTTTTATTTTAAGCTAATTTTGGAGTCATTGTGGTGGATTTCAAATTCACTCCAACTTGAGAGGATTTGAAATCCACTCATTTCAAATTCTGGATTTCAAATCACTCTATCCAAACGGATCCTCACTGTGTATTTATCTGAAATTTTGACATTGCTCTAAATATCTTAGGCTCCATTTGGATGGAGTGATTTGAAATTCAGGATTTGAAATGAATGGATTTCAAATCCTCTAAAATTGGAGTGGATTTGAAATCCACAAAAATGACTCCAAAATTAGTTCATAATGAAAACCATATATCAAATCCATATGCATCCAAACACTACGGATAGATTTGCTACAATGGATTTTAAATCTCTTTTCAAATTCACTTATCCAAATGGGCCCTTAGATTATTTATCTAGGGGGCTGATGTGAGATACGACCTATGGCATTATAGTGTGTATCTATATATCCATATATTATCTATATAACTATACATATATATATATATATTATAAATAAAAGAGTTAGTCTCCTGTGCAACTGATGCACATACAATTCAGATCGGGTCCGGGTCGACCCGAATCCGCGCACTTTTTTTTTTTCGAATTTTATTTTTTCATTTTAGACTGTTACCTTTATGTTATATGATTTTGACATTTATATTATATAAGTGTGACCTTTATGTATAAATGTAATGACCTTTATATACTCTAACTTAGAAAAAAATTAAGAATTTTAGCAAAATTTGTATATATTTACCTTTATGTAATATTAGATGTACATGTTTCCATCCTAAAAATGCGTTGAATTTTGAAACTTCAATTTTTTTCAAAGTTATGAATCATAAAAGTTATAATATTTGTACATAAAGGTCACAAAAATTGTACATAAAGGTCACAACAATACAACATAAATGTCTTTGAAGCGAAAAAACCTGAAAATTATCATTTTTTCCTAAGTTACTGAACATAAAGGTCATAACATTTATATAAAGGTTACACTTATATAACATAAAGGTCACATCCTTACAACATAAAACTAAAAGCCTGAAGCGAAAAAAAAAGAAGGGAAAACCCAGGTGCGCGGATCTGGGTCGCGTAGCCTCAGTTGCACTAATCCAGATCTGTACACCTAGTGCACAAGAGCATTTGCGTAAATAAAATGTTAAAATGCTCAAGGTGAGTAGCTCTTAATACACTCACCGTTGACGTGTGATGATCCCATTTTCTAAAAATAAATTGATTGATATGCTTAATTATTGACACATCAATTATGAGCACATATTAATGTGCCCACAATGAGTAGGATAGTTTATTATAATAGATCACATACAAAATAATAAGTGTATTCCCCCATAAAGATTTATACATAAAATAGAAATAAGAACTTCATTAGAAAAAAACCATAGCGTAGCTTGGTGGGCCCGGCTTAGTGGATTGGTGGCAAGTCGGTTTACAAAAAAAAGTTCAATGACCAAAATACCCAGTTTCATATAAGGGATCACAATTTTACCCATCATTACAATATTTATACCCCTTATATCCATAAATTTAAAATAATGTCTCCAAATACTCATTTTCACATTTGTACTGAATGTCAGAAATTGAAAGTCAGAATTTAAAGTACTAATCATCTATATTATAATATATATTGATTGATTGGAATAATTAAGGAATATGACGAAAAAATAGCAATAGATAAATTAAGAATTACTTAATTAACTAATTAACTAAATAAATTTAACGAATTAACAAAGTTCATGCTCAATTAATTAACGAATTAACTAATTAACGAAATTAATTAAAAGAAAAGAAGCATTAATAGACTTAACGAAAGTAACAAAAATGATTAATTTTTAAAAAGTTTACTACTTACGATAGAACTCTACGAAATAATACAAATTAATTAACAAAAGTTTTAAGAATTAACGAAATAAATTTAAAAAAAATAATCCCACCTGCCACACCCACCCACCCAAAGCCAATTTATTACTAGGGTTAACGAACACATATCCTTTTCTTCCCTTTCTCCTCTTTCTCTTCCTTTACTCCCTCCAGCAGCGGCGCCTCCCCTTCTCCTCTTTCTTTCTCTTCTTTGCTCCCCTTTCAATGGCTGAACAAGTTAGTTCTCTAGTTATTTTGTGTGATTGTTTTATTTTGTTTGGATTGTTGGTACTTGTTGTTATTTTGTTTGGATTGTTGTATCTTTATTAATTGATTCCATTAAACTTTAGAAAATTGGTAGAAAATTGAATAGGAATTATTACGGAAAAAAAGTGCCAAATTTCGTTAAGCAGTATATATTAAGGGGTTAACGAATCAATGTACTGAAATAATCAATCAATTTCGTTAACCCCTAAAATTAGTGGGGTTAACGACATTGCAGAAAATTTGCTTAAAATTCGTTAACCCCTTAAATTTAAGGGGTTAACGAAATTACAGAAATTGTTCTTTAAATTCGTTAACCCCTTGAATTCAAGGGGTTAACGAAATTCCAGAAAATTGATGCCTATTTCGTTAACCCCTTAAATTTAAGGGGTTAACGAAATTTCAGAAATCTTTCTTTAAATTCGTTAACCCCTTGAATTGAAGGGGTTAACGAAATTCCAGAAAATTGATGCCTATTTCGTTAACCCCTTAAATTTAAGGGGTTAACGAAATTCTAGAAATTTCTTCAATTTCGTTAACCCCTTAAATTTAAGGGGTTAACAAAATAAAGTTGTATTCGAAGCTTTTTGTTTCGTTAATTAGCCCTACTTTTTAATTACCCCTACTTTTTAAGCCGTTAATTAGTTTATTAATTTTGTAATTGTTAAGCCCTACTTTTAAATTAGTTAAATTAGTTTATGAATTAGTTAAGCCCTACTTTTAATTAGTTTATTAAGCTAATTAGTTAATGAGTTTGTTAATTAGTTGATTAATTTTTAAATTTGTTAATTAGTGAAACCTTATTATGAAATTAGTTAATTCATTAATTAGTTAAGCCCTACTTTTAATTAGTTAATTTTTAATTAGCTTAGTTAATTTATAATTCGTTAGTTTATTAATTTTTTAATTCGTTAAATGGTTTAATTAAAATTTTTAATTCCTAGATAATTTGTTAGTTTTGTTTATTAGTTAACTTTAATTTTTTAGTTAGTTCGTAGTTAATTATTATTAATTCTTTAATTTGTATTTTTTGTATTCGTTAATCCCTTTAAGTTTGTTGGAATTCATAGAATGTTTTGTCAGGGTTATTTAATTATTTTAGCGTTTGTAAATATACAGATTGAGGGCCGTTACGTTCGTGAGGCATGCCAGCGAACCATCGCATATATAAATGGATATGTTCGCCTTGCGGTACTTGATGAGGTCAAGGCGCAGCTTCGATCTATGGGTCGACGGTGTCTCCAGGACTTTTGGAGGATGAGTTTCGGCCATTTCCTACAGTGGATGACGGAGAGAGAGTCTTGTAAGGCTTTCTTACACGTCCTCATGTCATATGAGGTGCGTGCTGATGAGATGCCTGCAGACGAGAGGTGGTTCCGTGTAGGGTAGGGAAGAAGTATTTGTCGCTTCGGTAAGCGTGAGTTTGCCCTAGTGACGGGGTTGAAATTCGGCAACTCGACTTTCAATCCGGCCACAGTTCATACCCCACCTGACTGAGCAGTGTACTGGAGGGTGCACGTTGATTCATCTCGGGTCACAGTGTCTGACCTCCGTTCTCGATTCACAGCCGATGAGTTTACTGATAGTGCAGAGGACACTGTGAAGATTGCCAAGATTTTGATCCTCCACCTCATACTGCTCGGGGTGGACGCCGGTAAGATAACTGTTGACCGATGGATTTGGACTTTGGTGGAGGATGAAGACTTATGGGAGAGTTTTCCATGGGGGAAGTACAGCTTCCTCACCCTGGTCAAATACATTGATAAATTACCGACAACAATTCCTGATCGTAACTACATACCGCATTACCATTTCTATGGTTTCTCGACAGCCCTCCTGGTATGTCCCTACAAAATAGTTTTTCGAAATTTTATTAAAGTGTGTTTAGTTTTTTTTAATGTTTTTAGTGCTAAAATAATTTCCGAATATGGCCTCTTTAGATATGGGCTTTTGAGGCGATCCCTATTACCTCTCAGTTTGCCGGGTATAGATTGGACTACCCTATCTTGATGCCCCGTTGTATGAAATGGAGCTTGAAGAAATCGGAGACGAATGTTTCACAAGTGCTCGCGGGCGAGGTATTTACTATTTATTTATTTAACACCGTAAGTTTCCACTTATTGTCATCGTTTATTCTTTACTTCTACAATTTTGTTACATGTCGAGTGTTACACAACACTGACACCAACAGACGATGAAGTGATTCAGCCGTACTGGCAGGATATCGATGACGAAATCCTGATGGGTGTCCACATCCCTATGAGACAACGTGGTCGTCGTGCTACTGCTCCTACTCCTTCGAGACCTTCTGCACCCATTGGAGATCCTGCTGAGACCGGTCCATCAAGGCCACGTGCGGTCCGAAGAGAGCGATGCAGGACCGCAGTTCCCATTCAGGCGGTGCGTGAGGAGGATGACGATGCGTCCTCCCAGTACCCGTCTTATCATGAAACACCGATTCGTGCATCGCCAATAGCCCAGAGGTTCCATCAGTCGGAGACTCACTTCGATGAGCAAGATCTGAGGCCGAGATCAGGGACCAGTGACGACTTGTACAATCGCTTGACTGACTGGATGAGATCTCGATTCGATGGTCTCCAGCAGGAGGTCACCCATCAGGTCACTGATTGGATGGATTCTCGATTCGACGCTCTCCAGCAGGAGGTCACCCAGCAGGTCACTGGTTGGATGGGTTCTCGATTCGACGGTCTTAGGGAGCACGTCACCCAGCAGGTCACTGATGGGTTGGGTCCTCGATTCGACGCTCTCCAACAGCATGTCACTGATAAAGGAAAGCGCCTGGAGGGACTGATGCCTAAGATGATCGAGGAGCAGATTAAGACGTGTTTCACCTCGGTCTATACTGCACCCACCTCGTTCGAGACACCAGCTGCACAGGGTGGTAGGGTCTTACCAGAGTCTGGTCCCTTTGCTGTCCCCTACGATTTGACTACCATCACACCTCAGGCTATCCCAGATACTGAAGGTGTTGGAGCTATAGCGCGACGTGGAGCTCCATCTGCTGTTGTGCGCAATCCATTTTTGGTTGAGGAGGCCACTAGAAGGAAAAACATCAAGTGGAAAGAGTTCAAATCCTACTTTATGAGTGATGATGACAAAGTGAGCGGGTAAGAAACTAATGCTCTTTCCACGTCCAAAGTTAGTTTTCTTTCTATCTATTAAAATTATCTGTTGTAATCGTTACAGGCGCAATGTCGGTGCTGGAGCGCCAGTGGGGCCAAGTTTCTTCAGAAATTTCATTGCTCCAAAGTATGAGTTGGAGTCAGAGGTAATTTCATTGGAATTAAGCTCTTCATTTTGTGAGATACTTCATTTTTAATTGAATCAATTCGTTTTTGTCTATTACAGCATATTGATGCGTACTTGGGCGTACTACAGAGCCGTCCAGAAGCTGCCGACGTACAAATCAGTCGTCAGCTTATTGGGAGGACTTAGATTGTGGATAGCGAGCTGTTTGTGAGTTCTGATCATTCGTTTAGTGTAATATCTCATTTCTTGTCATGATCAAATTTTGATCCGGCGTTTATCAACTTCAATGTAGGAAATATGTGAAGAAATTTGGCAGGAAAAACATGCTGGTGAAGCCGACGAGGTCAAATACAAGCTGGGGATCAGAGAGACGTTTACTCTGATGGCCCTAGTTATATACGGAAACTCCACAGATGCTGAAACAACACCGGAGGATTTTTTTTGATTATTAGATTATTAGTTTGGTTGAACGAGTAACTTCTGTTGGTTTTTTTAGTTCATGTTGTATACTTGAAATATTTTCTTAACCAAATGGCCTCTGTAAAATGCAACTCAAATTTATATTAAAAGAAAAGGGGCTTATGTACACATGATATAGGTCATTCAGGTACACGACTCAAATATGTTGGACACTTTATTTTTGTGTGTTCTTCTGAGCCACAAATAGAACATTTTTTCTTTTTTCAAGTCATCTTTCCACTTTGTTCGGGGTTTTCACCGTCAGGCTCGTCATTGTGGAACAACACTACAGAACATGTACTTCTGTTATGCCCAGGATTACCACAACGAGTACATGATAGGCGGTGCACTCTAGAATGTTCACCAGTAGAAGCTATTAGTTTGCCTTTCGGTCGACCGGCCTGTTTTGGTTGATCCGGCGGGACACAAACACATCTGCGTGTCTCATCATCTACAACCCACTTAGTGGGGTCGGGCACAGGTACAACTTCACAAGCCCACATCGCTCTCAACAAGTGCGTCGTATAATAAGGGGCCACGTGCGAGACAACCGATTCATTAGCGTAACTACAGTATGCACAAATATGGTGAATTCCTACTCTAGATTATTATTTATTATAACAAGTAGCTTCGTATTAAGAAATACCTGATGGCTGCACATGCGTGCGCGCATGGAATCAACTCGGTTTGGAAAAACATACAACTACACACACCATCAGTGAGGCCTACCAAGTATATTTGTCGACCATCAGTGACCTTGAATTTACCTCGTCCCATTCTTTGGACCTCCATCGATCGCCCTTGTCGCATTAATTGTTCTAATTTGTCGTGCACGGACTTGGTGAAAGTGGGACCTCTTTCATCAGCTGCCAACCTTCTCTCAGCAAACCATTTTTCAATAACCCTTCGTGTCGCCTCCAAGAAGGAACAAACAGACAACTTTCTTGCCCACACGAGACGAGCATTCCAAACCTCAACAGCATTGAAGGTCATGAAGTTGAATCTTCGAACAGGGCATTTCACACGAGCCCACCGAATAGCTCCAGCCTTTGTCAAACTGTCAATCGCTCCCTGGAAACCACTATCGTTGATCAAAGACATGTACCTGATCATACAAGAAGGGGAATAAAAGTTCCAGAGTTTAAACGTGAGGAATATTTAAAACATGAAGTTCGACATACCTATTAAATGTGTGTTCATCGTAATAGTATGCGGCCATATGGAACAGCCCAACCACGTGTGATCCATACTTGGCTAGATTCTGCTGAATATGGAAACAACGAAGACAATGAAAAGCTTCAGGATATGCAGCTTGTATTGCATTACCGATGCTAGCGTGTTGATCAGAAATGATAACAAAGCCATCTGGGCAACCGAAGGCCTCTCGGACATTATGCAAAAACCATGTCCAAGATTCATCATTCTCGACACTCCCTATACCAATTGCCAGGGGAAAAATTTGATCGTTTCCATCTTTAGTCACAGCAACGAATTCAATCCCCTTCTACTGCCCCTTCAAATGGCAACCGTCAACCACGATAATAGGTCTGGAATATAACCTAAATCCGGCAATGGATGCACCCAACGCAAAGAACACATACTTGAATTTCCCATTACTGTGGGTGTCTAATGCGGTATATGTTTCCTTCAAAACCTGTAAGTAAGCTGGCAACATGTTGAATGACGTCTTCGGATCACCATATGCTTCTCTCATTGCACGACGTTTTGCACTCCTAGCATGCTTGTAGCTCAAATTAAGTCCATGTCTCTCGTTCATCTCTCGCATGATGTCCCTAGGAGTGATGTCAGTCTTATCTTTTCGGAGCCTCTGGACAAAATAATCTGCAATCAATGTGGATGGAAGTCTGCGGGGTGCACTAGTATTCAGCTGATATGAACAGGTGTGGGGTAGGACAACTTTGGATATTTTTCAAATCTCGTGTTTTTCATGTGCATTGACTAAGAACGGACAATCATTTTGATTGCACTTCACCTGTCATCGGTGTTTGTCAGAGTGGTCCACACGAAATTGGACTTGATTATCTAGATGATAATACCCTACTAAATTCTTCAACTCAACCTTAGACCCAAATGTTGCTCCTTTTTTTCATACCAGTTGGAGCATGCTCAATCTCATCTGCAGTTGGGTCGTCAAAATCAGGTATGTCTGGAATGTGCCACTCAGCTCTTATTGTGTCATTGCAGAATTGCTCATATGCAGCTCGTTGCTCCTCATCCAAGCTTGTCTCCACATCTTCATCCAGCACAAAGTCATCTTCTGCATCAATTGGATCTAAAAAAAAAAGAAATATATATATCATTGCTCTGTTAATTGTATACACAAATATTCATATATGATCAGTTCGGTAGTACTTGATTACCTGTTCGAGGATCATGGTCTTCTTGTTCCCGCCTTTCTTCAAGTGGCAGTTCTTCGGCCTCATTAGTTGGGGCCACATTTAGGTCTAAATAGTTCAACTCATTGTGTGGATCACATCTAGATGAGGCCGGCTAAGGTATACTTGGATCATTTAAAGATGTTCCAACCAAATTGTCATCTAAACCCCATGCTGAATAAAAATTCTGGTCCTCGTGTCCTAACAGAACATTTGACCAATCCAAATTTTGAGACTCCTCAATCAATGTATCAAAACTTTGAGCACCAACATGTGTCTCCTCATCTAATGAACATTGTTGTTCATGATAAGAAGAACCACCTGATACTCCCAAGTCTATTCGTTTCAACGAAACAAACAGAACTAGTAGTTCATACTCCTGTGAAAAACACTCATGCAAATCAAAATCATTCATGATTTTCTTCTTCTTCAATCTTCCATTCACTTCTACTAGAGAATGGATCAAATACCGCCAACAATTCAAATCAGCAAGCATAATCTCATGTAGCGAACTCAATAAATCTTGATATGAAAATGTTTGGAGATTGATCATTGATTGAATGTCATTCACATACTGCAAACCATGGCAGTAACCTCCATGACATATTGCCACTGAAAAAGTCATCCTGAACAAATATAAAAAAGAAGTAAAATAATTATCAAATCTTTTTATTTTTCAATCCGGCAAAACTAATCACAACGAATTACAAAATTAATATCACAACAAATTAACTAAACAAAGTTAACTAATTAACGAATTAGTTAATTAATAACACAACGAAAATTTAACGAATTAAAAATTAACTAGGAATTAAAAAAAATTAACTAACTAACGAATTAAATTAACTAATTAACAAATTGAAAAATCAATAAATTAAGTAAGGAATTCAGGACTTAACTAATTAACAAAACGAAACGAATTAATAAAAGTTGGGCTAACGAATTTAATAATTATAGCTAACGAAATTAGGGCTAAGTAGGGCTAACGAAACTAAAAACTTAACTATGGACTAATTAACGATTTATAATTAATCAATAGAACAATTACGAATTAACAAAAAAATTAGCCCATTGGAAAATAGGAATTAACGAATTAGAAAATAGAAACTAACGAAAAAATGTAAATTCGAATATAGCTTTATTTCGTTAACCCTTATACTTTAGGGGTTAACGAAATTAAAGAAAATTTTCACAAAGTTTCGTTAACCCCTTAAATTTATGGGGTTAACGAAATTGAAGCAAATTTTCTTTAATTTCGTTAACCCCTGAAATTTAAGGGGTTAACGAAACTTTGTGAGAATTTTTTTAAATTTCGTTAACCCTTAAATTTAAGGGGTTAATGAAACTTCTGAAAATTTTCTTTAATTTCGTTAACCCCTTCAATTTAAGGGATTAACGAAACTTCCGAAAATTTTCTTTAATTTCGTTAACTCCTTCAATTTAAGGGGTTAACGAATTTGTTAACTTAATTAACTCAATTTGTTTCTTTAATAATTTTTTTGGTTAATTTTTCGATCATTCTTACACTGAACTATAATTAAACAAAATCTCAACATTCAAACAATAATCAAACTAAATCAAACAATAATCAAATAACTAGTCATTCAAACAATAATCAAACAAAATAAATTATGGACAACTAACCTTGAACTATAAACAAATTCAACTTTAAACAAATTAAAAGTAGTTTATGCAACTATAAACTACTACTAAATGCATTGAAATACTTACTTACCTTGATGAATACTCTAAATTTTTAGTGGATGAATCTTTGAAACTTCAAATTTTTTAGAGAACTTCTCACTGAATCTCTGAATGTGAATTTTGTGGAATGAATTCGATTGTAAATTTTGAATATTAAAAGTAAGGTAAATTTTTTCTTCATATCAAATCAAATATTGTCTTATTATTCACATGTGTAAAAATAAAAGTAAAAGCCTGTAAAAAGTAAAAAAAAAAAAGATTCTTATCTCTGCAAAGCAGAGTACAAATATGACTTGAAAGTCAAAAATGGGTATTTCGGGCTAATAGTTTATATATATGGGTAGATGGGGATAAAAAATTATATTCATGGGTAGTAAAGTTAATTTGTTATAGGTAAATGGGTATTTCGGGGTATTTTATCTTTACAAAAATAGTATAAATATTTTTCCACTCATTTTAACTTTTCATTTTAAGAAATTTTATTTATTACTTTCACGTTTTATCTATTGGTTTTTTTAGAAAAGACACTTTTTGGTATATTTAATACTTTACAAAATATTTAAATATAATAAGCATTCATTTCAAATCCATTAATAACATATAATATATCAAATTATTATTTTTTAATGATCATTAATTTGATACCCATGTTGCATACAAAAAATGAAAGGAATGTTGCCTGTGGATTTGAATGATTTTTATTTAGTTTAAACATTTGTGTGATATATGACAAATGCTTTGAGTAATTTATTGCAAATTTGTGTTAAATTAATACTCATCTTTATCTTTATATATATAAAAACACAAACATTGCCAAAAAAAGTAAAATGCATATTTTCCCGTCAAAAATATATTGCCAAAAGTAGAAATGTTTATTTATTTATTTAATAAATATAAATCATATTTGATATATACATATAAATATATATTTAAGGAAACTTTATGATAAAATTCAATATATATACTAATTATAGAATGATTTCATGTGATTCCACTATTACACACTAATTATGATAAAATCCAATCCAATATATATACTAATTGTATATTTTTTATGCACTAATTATATATTTTTTATGCTTCTTATAATACATAGTTTTATAACTATATATTTAATGAATGTAAATCATATTTGATATATACATATACATATAAGGAAACTTTATGATAAAATTCAATATATATATATATATATATACTAATTATAGAATGATTTCGTGTGATTCCACTATTACGCACTAATTATGATGAAATTCAATCCAATATATATACTAATAATCTATTTTTATGCACTAACTACACTAATTATATATATTTATGCTTCTTATTATACATAGTTTTATAATTATATATTCAATAAATATAAATCATATTTTCTATATATACACATAATATATATTTAAGGAAACTTTAATTTATGATAAAATTCAATATACATCTAATTATAGAATGATTTCGTGTGATTCCACTATTAATACGCACTAATTTTTAAATTTGTAAGTAATTATAATCAATTAATATTTGATTAATTGGTATTTTTATATCAATTAATTGATCTTTGATTAATTAATTATGTTTGATTTTTTTTGTAAATCATACATGATATATATATATATATATATCTAAGAAAAATTTATGGAAAAATGACCTTTTAACATATCTGTCAATACGGAAAGTCAACTTTAATTATTAATATCAATTAATCATGTCGTAAATATAATATATAAATCATATCATAAATAACATATCATAAATATAATATATATATATATATGTATTATCACTTTATATATATGTTTTTTCTAATATATGTATTTATTCACGGTTTATTGTAATAAAATTAGTTTTTAATAAATAATTAATCAATATATATATAATATATATATATATATATATATATATATGTTTATATATATAAAAGCAAGAACATTGTTAATCTATTTTTGATCAGAATGTTTTTCCCACCCAAATACCCATCCTTATAAAGATGGGAAAAAATTCTCAATTATTATCTCAAATATATATTACTATTTATATATGTATGTAGTATGAAATGTTATGGTAATTGAATTCCTAAAATATTTAGCATATATACGTATACGGATGCATTAAAATAAATTTTGCATTATGTTTTGATATATTAGGTAAATTTGATATCTTATATTAAGTATAATTTTATTTTGGAAAAAATTATTAATAAATCATAAATTTTATGTAGTAATTAGACTTAATGACCATATCCGTTAATGATTAAAAAATTGATATTTAAGTTAATATCTTTTTTTTATTCACATGACATTTTCTTGAGAAATGAACACATATCTATTATTTGAGAGAATAAAAATCTGCTAACATGTTTACTTAAGAAATAAGTATATATCTATTTCTAGAATATAGTAATTCATTCCCAAAAATTGTGGCTTCGCCCATTGCGGAAAATTCCCCACTGCTGCCTCTCGTAGGAGTCTGGGCCGTGTCTCAGTCCCAGTGTGGCTGATCATCCTCTCGGACCAGCAACTGATCATCGCCTTGGTAAGCTATTGCCTCACCAACTAGCTAATCAGACGCAAGCCCCTCCTCTTATCATTCGAAAGGATTTGTTTCATTAGTTTTATTCCGAAAATGTTTCCAATTAAATTTAAATGTAATTTTTAATATACTAAATTTATATTTTATATAATTATAAAAGAAGGATTGAGGTCTTCTATGTTCTTTCTTCCACCCATGTCTCATGCGTTTTTGTTGTTCTCTCAATTTTAATGTATATCTCTATTTTATGTTTTTAGAAATCTTTCATCGTCAGAGTGTAGTAACAATGCAAATTTTTTGTAATGACGATTTGTGTTATTATTCAATTTTGGGAGCATCTCTACCATTATTTCCTCTTTTTAGTCTTTGTTTAATTTTATTGAAATTCAAAATTTGTATATAGGAGTTTCTGAAAATGTTCAATTCATTTATGTTGATTCTGTATAATAGGGAGAATTGGAGTAATTGATGATGAATAATAGTTCAATTTCTTTCTTTTGGTTATTTATTGAGTTTGTATATGATCAGAATTAGTTAATATTTTTACATGTAAGATTAATGGTGTTTTTAATTATTTTTTATTATGTTATTTTGCACCATATATATTGATATTATAATGCTTCGTTAATACAGTATCTTTCTATTGATACCAGAATAACAATTAAGATGTCGTATTGGTGAGTTTATTTATTAAGTATTACTAAGTAGTTTTACTATAATATCCATTTAAATTAAATAATTTCATTATTTTACTTACCATATATATTTGTTTTCTAATAATCAGTTCCAATTGAATACTGAAAAACACAATTTACTATAAAAAACACACTCCTAAAGTGATATATCACCCTAATGGTGACATCAGAGTTGGATTGAAGACTATATAGTAAGATATTTCTTCAAATTATTCGATTAAAAAATCAATTTAAGTGACACGTTCAAATAAAAAATTGTATATTAGTAATAAAAATGTTTATATACACATTTTACATATTGATGATATAAAAAAAATTTAAAAACTAGCAAATACACATTATGTTAGTCATGAAATTATGCAGTTAGAATAATAAATTAATATATTTATGTTATACGAATTTTTATATTTATGTCATGATTACAGGTTTTTTACTTTATTTTATTTCATAGATTTTTATATATAACGAATTAAAATGAATATATTCTATGTATTATATATATTAGACGTTAAAAAAATATGAATTATGTAGACTTGGTGTGGTAGATAAAATTTACAAAGTAATTTTTACTATTTGTGATAAAAAAAGGTATCGAGCAATTGATTAAACATCTTTTGAATTGAGAGCACAAATGGTAAGTCTTTGTTTGATTATTTAAATAATAGTCATTTTGGAAGAAAATATTTTTTGTTTATTTTATTAATAAATATACTTTTCGTATTTATACATGATTTAAGATAAAGTTGCATGAAATTTTGGATATTGTCCCTCCTAATATTGAAATCTTGATCGAAAGAAGGTTTTGTTCAAAGTCGTATCCAAGGAAATGGTTCTAACAATATGAACGAGGTATTTTAAACAATTGTTAAGTTAATAATTGATCAAAATGTTATTATATGCTATTTTGTCAGTTTTTTTTGTTAAATAATAACATGATTTTACATCCATATTGAAACAAACTAAATTTGAAAGCGACGAACATATTAGGTTAGCTTGTTTTCTTTTTAAGAATAATTTTATTTATTAATAATTATGATTAATATTTCTTCAATTTGTTCTTTTGAAAATAATGTATCTACCTCATAAGTTGTCTAAAATTGTGTAAGTGTTTGAGAAAAAAGTCAAGTGAATAGGAGATTGAACAGTAAATTTTTTTATTTCTATCAATAAGAAAGAAATAAAACATTGTTGTTAATAAATAAAAAGATTGAGAATCCTTTGAAATTGTCTTTCTAAATTTTGACGCATCCCTTTGTTCTTTTTCCTACTTCATGGATATATGATTGTTTTTTAAGTTTGTTTTTTTGACTTAAAGATGATAATATGTGGCTAAGGAAAAGAACATCACCACAAGTGTTTCAATTTCATTAAATTATTATGAGTTTAATAAATTTGATCGATCATATATACTTATTTTATAATTATATAATATTTAGTTCTTAAATTTATAAATTAACTTTAATCATAATAATAAATTATTTTATTCACACTATTTAAAATTAATCTTCATTAATTAAATATTTGAAATATATAAACCATTTTATCTTATTCTATTAAATTGATATATTGTTTTTCAAATTACAAATATTTATAACTAAGTTTATAAAACATGGGTACAAAACTAGTATATGATAAGAACATTAGAGGTTAAAAAAGTCAGCACAACAAAATATGATAAATATCCAATGATGTTTCAACTTGGGAGTCATGGTGTTGTGGGCTATGTCTTTATTGGGCCCAACTCTCTCTCACTTAGAGGGTCCAATCTCGCAGTCCGCACACTCGTTTCACTTCACAGCCACTCTTCTCATTCATTCCATATCATTCCTGCTGCACACCACGTGTTTGATAAAATGCGCGACTGATGAACTATCTTGCAAGAGTTGAGAGCTAATGGCGCTAGTATTTGTATCTTCATCGCATATTGATGCAGCTCCTGTTTCCCTTCAATCCGATTTCATCCACCCTCTTCCTAATAGACTCAGAGTTAGCAGTATCAAGAATTCCCCTCAATGTATGAGTTTCCCACACTTAAATCCTCCAGTTGCGATTACATGTTCTCGCAAACTAGTCCGTGATCCGAGGTTAGATAAGCATGTGGTAAAGCAAAATAGGATGCGGTTTGTACAAAAGCTCAAGACACTCCTCCTTTCCAAGCCCAAACACTTCATGCCCATTCCAGTTGTCTACAAGTGCCGTTCTTACCTCTCCTTGCCCAAACCACGCTCCGTCTTATCCATGATCCGACGTTACCCTACTGTTTTCGAGCTCTTCACTATCCCAACCCCGCCTACACCGTTCCATGCTGCTGGCCCGCTTACTCAGCTTTGCGTTCGCCTCACTCCGGCTGCAGCTGCCATTGCCAAAAAGGAAAGTGATCTTAAGAAGTCTATGACTCTTTCTCTGGCTACTAAACTTCAAAAGCTGTTAATGCTTGCGTCCCCTTATCACAGGCTTTTGTTGTCCAAGCTCGCGCATCTGGGTCCTGATCTTGGCCTTCCTATTAACTTCCGCTCGTGCCTTTGCAATGATCATCCGCACAAATTTAAGGTTGTTGACACTTCTTATGGACGTGCGCTTGAGCTTGCTACCTGGGATCCGGATTTGGCTAATGCTTTACGATCGCCAGAGGAAGAAAACTCTCGTGGGCTGATAATTGACAGACCACTGAAATTCAAACATCTAAGACTCCGGAAGGGGCTTAACATCAAGAGGCAACATCATGAATATCTCATAAAGTTCAAGGATGTCCCGGATGTGTGCCCGTACAGTACTAATGCAGCAGATTTGGTGAAAGGGTCCATTGAGGCAGAGAAGAGAGCTTGTGCTGTGGTGAGGGAGGTTTTAGGGATGACGGTGGAGAAGAGGACTTTGGTGGACCATTTGACGCATTTTAGGAAGGAGTTTGGGTTGCCAAACCAGCTGAGAGGAATGTTGGTGAGGCACCCTGAGATGTTCTATGTGAGCTTAAAGGGGCAGAGGGACTCTGCCTTTCTGGTGGAGGGATACAACGATAAAGGCGCACTTGTGGAGAAGGATCAAATACTGGTGATAAAGGATGAGATGATGAAACTAGTGAGAGAAGGGAAGAGGTTGCGGAGGGAGAGGAGGAAGGAGGACATGTATGCTGATGTCAATGAAAATGATGCCCAGACTTTGGACAACCCAGTTGATGACGACTATTATTATGAATGCGAGGATGGATTAGACGATTTATTCCAACTAGAAGATTGTAGTTCCGAAGATGATACAGAGGAAGATGAAAGTAAAGATATACAATGGAATCAAGAACCAGAATTTTGGACAGCTGATACATCTCCATTGCTGCTCAATCAAGATGACAGTGGTTCAGGACCCTGGTAGTATCAAGTTACACTTGTCGTCTAGGGATGAGGGTGATATCGCAAAATAAAAATGGTTCACTATTTTCGATTTGTCTTGGGCCGAGGGTGCTTGACATTGTTTGTTCGGTAACACTTGAACCCGGGTACATTTTACTGTAATTAATTGAGTGCAATACTTATGAAAAGAAACATGTATCATGCATAAATCTATCTGTTTAGCAAAGTTGATTAGAAGGTTAAAGCATATGTCCAATACAAGGCATTCAATCTAAAATAACAACAATTTGATACAAGTTTTAATCAGCTTGTTCACTACAATCCCTTATTCTTAGTCAGTAAAACTAACATTCCTGGGATTCTTAACTTGATGGAATTATTCCAGCTGCACCCCTTAAACCTTATTTTCCTGTCGTACAAGTCAAGTTCTTACGCAAGTTAAATAAATATCTATCACTTGTGAAAGAAACAAGATGAAGCAGCAGAAAAAGATTTGGATTCTATTATATAATATCAAGAAAGAATAAACCGTATATATTCCCAGATAAAATACCTTCTTTTTTTTTCCAAACCACAATCGATTGAATATGTTAATATACGTCAATTATGGAAGAAAATTTGGTATTTATTCATATTCTGTTTTCTGTTATTCATATTCTGTTCCCAGGCGATTTAAGATAATCGTATGGTCTTCTGCATTTATCTGCCATACATCTTATATGTGGCATAGTTATACATATACACACACTCCAACAAAAATTAAAAATAGCGACCAAACTTAGTGACGAAACTGAATTTTGTCGACAGCTTGTTGCAAAAAGGGCAACGAAACAAAGTTAATGTAATAGAAGCATTACATCATGAGTTAGACCAGCAAAAAAAACATTACATATATATTTTACTTATTATCATAAGATTCGATCCGATCCAATCGTTAGAGGTACATAAAATATTTACAAATGAGTACTAATAATGATATTCGTAATGATCCAACATTATTTACCACTAGTTATAATTAATGAGAACAAACTCATTATAACAATGTTTGATCATGATCGATCTGCATTTACTGATCAATTGTATGTGTTTGCAATATACTCACACGTACTAATTAAGTTGTACGGAAATGATTAATCTGTGTGTAAGTACATTAAGAAGTTATGAAGATGATGAGGGCCAAAGTCCGATGCCACCATCACCAATCAGTGTACAAATTCCAGAATGGCATAATAACCAATCAAGACCGGAAGAGATACAATCATGCCGAAGATAACCCTGATCATATGAATCCATCAAATAAAAAATAATCTGAGTAATTAGTAATTGTACACAGAATTTCAATAATCATTTAGACGAAATATGAGTATTATTTAAACCTGCAAGAGAGATCGATGCATAAATATATAATATCAGTTATATATTGATGACATGCAAATAATATTAACGTGATCGAATATCGGTAGTACTTACGCAGTGCTGAGAACATCTGCATGCAATCCATATTCTTTGGCAAAGATGAAGGATGTAATCGACTGCGGAAGTGCTGCCTGCAACATTAGAATTTGAAAATGAAGGTTGAATTGGTGCATGGGTGTAGATGATGATGAGGTAGGTACGGTACCTGGATGATAGCAATCCGCAAGACGTCGCCATGCAAACCAACAGCGAGAGAAGCTAAAGCCATGGCAAGTGGGCCGGCTATAAATTTAAGTGCCATCCCAATTATTGTCAGACTTGCTCCACAGGCTATCACTTTCTCTTGCAACGCCATCGACAATCCTGAAGGTAATTCGAATACATACAATAATTAATAGCTAGCTAGTAATAATTAGCTCAAGAATCACAGCTACGTGCATGTGTAGTCTCACCCATGCTAAACATGGCTGTGCCTGTACCAGCTCTTGACATGATCACAATGGATCCTTCCATGATGCTTGGCATATGAAAATGCAACCTGCATGTACAAGAATTAATTATATATATATATTTAAGACAGAACATGAAATTTATACGCGGTTAATTTACTTATTTAAATGCATGGATGGACCTGTTAGATAAAAAAGCCCAAGTGACACCAAGTATACAGGCATATGAGTTAGGGTTCTTGGCTAGCTTGATCCATACTAGTTTCATCAAATCCCAGAAAGAGGGTGGAGTAATAGTAGTATCATGAGTAGTTGTGGACACATGAGTAGCAGTAAGTATTATAGTGGTATGATCTGATCCAGTAGTGGCAACATTCTTTTGGTCGTCATAATTGTTGTTGTACTGATTCCTGGTTCGCCTAAGTTCCAAGACGAAGAGGAGAATAGTGAGCCAAACAAGTGCCTGAAAGACGGATGCCTGAACGACAAGGTCAACGGCGATGGGGCCATACATGGCCTTGAGAAGAGGCACCCCAACGACAAGAGAGTTGGTGAGGGTGGTGAGGGAAAAGCTGGTTATGGACCAGCAGTAGCTCCCTTTGGTGCTGCACTTGGCCCAGCATGCCAGCACCATCACTATGATGACTTTGGAGATGGCATCAGCCCCCATGAACAAGTAGTTCATCTTGAAAGGGTCCACGCTCGCTGCAAACTCAAACACGAACAATGGATAGGTGAAGTAGCAGACTAAATTGTTTATTGCTTCGCATTGTTGGGGACTGAACATTCCCCACCATTTCACCGAACTGTATCCTAACATCAGCGCTACGTACAGTGGCGCTATCGCCACTATCACCTTCCACACATCTTCCCACCCTATCATTTATTTCTCTTTTATTCTCTTTCCAAACTTCGATCTAAGGATATATATATTGTACTACACAAATGTACACTACACATATATAGAGATCTACAAAAAGCTAGCTGGCATCTATCAACCACAAAATGTAGCATCTCTTATTAGTAATGGATGGAGCAATTAACCAACTTTGCATAATTTTTGGGAATATATACACATTTATATATTATATAATTCTAGCTATATATATATATATATATATTTCCACAATTCAAATCGAGGTTTGTTCCTGAGTGCGTAAATGTCACGTAAGGATCAGGGTCAAATGGGCTTGGGTTTTGTGGACAGCAATTGACCTAGCTAGGTTTATTCCACCATTCCATATATATTACTCATGTTTTTTCATTTCTACTCTTCTTTTCTGTAGCATCTAAGTTATGGTGCCATTTCATACACTGTTTATTAAGATTAACTTATATGTATATTATATCTAACTTACAATCGGTTAAGTTCATATTCCTCAAGTAACTCATCCATGTAAAGTTGCTCCTACCATTTTGTTATTGTTGTGATTGTGAAAGCAACAGCTGAATAAGTTCTCTAAAAATTATGTAATGATATATATATCGAGTCTAATCGCTAGTTTTTTTTTTTTTTAGAAATTAATTCTGGATCTCATGATCATGTTCTCTTCTGATAAAAAGCTAGCTTCTTGTGCCTTGTGAAAGGCTACCATCCATTTATGTTATATTCCTATTGAGCGGTGTTCGATTATGATCCACTATTTATCAAGTAACAATAAGGAAATGGATTGGTGATAACACACACACACATACTGCAATTAAGCTGGAATTACTTTATGAGATGAAATGATCTACACATGATATATCATTCTATGTTTCAACCCGACATTCTCATCAACTGGCCATTTACCATTGATTTTGTTTGCACAAATATTACATAGCATTAATCCAAAATGCTCTGTATTCTTTTCTTTTAAAAATATTCTCTTCCCTCTCTTGTCTACATACTACTTTTCTTTTCTTCTTCTTTTTCTGTATGTGAATTGATGCTCCTTGATTTCCTCTCTACGTCAAATTTGTCTGACTAGCTACGAAGAAGCATTCACGTTTCTTGTGTGGGGGTGCAAGTTTTTTTTTTTTCCTAGATATCGGTACCCAACCTAACCCGCACAAGTATTACCCACTAGGGTTGGATATCACTAGACTTTATGCGAGATTTCAAGTATTTCAGGTCTTGTATCCGAAAAGTTCGGGTCGGGTGGGTATAACCCGATCGGGTGGAATCTTATATTTAGATATAAAATTTACCATGAATATATATGTCAAACGATAAAGGTATATAAAGGAAAACAATACCCGAATCAAAATTGACCCAACGGGTACCCGAGAAAAGGGCTATTTTCAGGTGGCACCATTCAGGTACCCGACTTGAGAACCCGAAACCTGTCAATACCCAACCAATTCCACCCAGTCGTGAGATTGAGGGAACTTAACCTTGACAATTATATCTCACTTGTGCAGTTTTTTAATGTCAAAAGTTTTCAATTTAGATACTCTGGGCAATTGATATTTGTTTAAATGGAATGCCGAGAAGTTTTCTGTAATGATTGCTAACATTTGCTATAAAAAAAATGCATCTTTAGAACATCGAAAAAACTGCCAACGTGGAGTTTTTCAAGACACTTAATACTACATTTGATTTTTGACTAGTGTGTGTCACTTTTTGAAGACTTTCAAAATTAGTAATAATTTCAATAATAACAAAATTCTGATGCCAAAAGCATGCAGTTCACCGTTCTGCAGTCCCTTCATTTTCACAATAAAATAAATCAACAGTATATACGATCATGCCCATTATAATATTTTTTTAATATAACAAATAATAAATCAGTCTATTATCCATATTAGTAACAATTTCAATAAAAAATTCTGATTTCAAAATCAAAGTGTCAATCATACAGTCAATCTTAATTTTTCAATACAGCAAACAATATAATAATCAGTATAGTTTAAAAATCCAAGTTGGGTGGAAAAATCATAACTTGCCATGTTCTGTTTATATATACATACATATGTCACATGAATTTTTATGATAAATAAATGGGTGAGGTCATACACATCCCCAAAATTTAAACACACACTTGAGTTGATTCATTATTTATCAGTTTTCAACTAGTCAAGGGCCAAATACCAGCCCAAAGTTCTGAGAATCAAGTCCACAATTGGATGGCCCAGAAGAAAAGTATATTCTGTAGCAGGCCCGATCATTTGGCCCACAAAATAAACCCAAGTAGCAGGAACCTGCATTTGATAGTCCAAAACATAGGGCCCAAATTAAGGAAAATTGAGGCCCAAAAATATGCAAAGGAGGTTGGAGCCTAATTCTATTTCTTATCCTTATCATCTTCAACAAAGAAGGGAAGAAGTATATTGTTTAGAAAATCAAATCAGAGGATGTATTGTATTAGTATTACGCAGAGAGAAGAGAAGAGAATCTGGAAAAAGGTTTGGTTTGGTTTGGTATATGGCTGCACAAAGATTGGTTTGGAGACTGAATAGCACTCCGATGGTAAAAGTAGAGCAGCGTCCGCCATCAACAGCCTCCCTAAATTGTATGGAAAGGTTTCCCCCTATCTCAAAACATAATACCACCACCACTACTTCCGCCGCCGCCGCCCTCCAATCGACTGGTCAGAAAACTAGAAAGCTGCCTATACTGCTTTTCGACATCATGGACACGATCGTCCGCGACCCCTTTTACCATGATGTCCCTGCCTTTTTCGGGTACTCTTACTCTTTGCCTTTTTTCTATCCATTCTATTGCTTGTTTTCCAGTTATCAGTTTTCCCCTGCCTCTCTTTATTAATGAAACTGATGATCAGCACATTTAATCAAGTATTGAAGCTCTTGCAATTAGCAAACCCTTTAGTTTGCCTACTTTTATATTATGAATGTGGCCTTATTTGTCCTCGATCTTTATACGGCAGCACTAGCTTAGCTAAGCTGTGATCGTACGCCGTAGTGGACTATTGTACTGATTTCTTTGTGACGTTTGTTATGCGAATGTCTCTTAATGAAATTATGATAGTTTCTGCTGTGCTTCTGAAATTTGTTGCCACACTTTTCTTTGAGCGTGATACTCACTTTCATGAATTACCCTCTTTTCAGGGTAATGGCACATTCTGGATGTATTTTAGTTTGCAATTTGTGTCATTTTTAATTCCTTTTCTTTTCAGAATGTCTATGAAGGAACTTCTAGAAAGCAAGCATCCTACTGCTTGGATTGAGTTTGAGAAGGGTCTTATAAATGAGGTATATTAGAAAAACTATGAAGCGTACCATGTGTGAATAAATTATTAGCACTGAAGGCATGCTATTGGAGGAGAATGTTTTCCAGAAATATTTGTTAGGAGATAGTTAACAACAGTAGTTCGATCATGATGATGTTCCGAGTGAAACTAAAACATGTACCAAACCACATTCTTTATATTGCTTTCTGCTTTTAGCTGAATCCAAAGCATTGACCTGTTCTCATTTTTTTAAACCAATGGATTGTTTCTTTCAATATAGACATTCATGATCTTTGCGAAGCTAGTAAATGTGAGTGGAGATGATATACCATATTTCTACTTCTTTAATCAGTTGACACCTCAAAGAAGTGAATCCACCTCCATTTGAAAAGTGCCAATAGACAATTATGAACTCAAATAATGGAACCAATTGCCAGGTAATTAATTAAATGGGGCTTACTTGAGGATGAAACCATGCATTTGCAAAGTATTTCCTGGGAGTCATTGAATGAGAAAATGGGGTTGATTGGTTGATGAGTGGATCAATTTCTGGCATTCTGTGATAGACACATTGCTTACAAATTCTCTAAATTCCTTGAGTTGTAATCCGTGAGACTTAAAAGATTAGTTACAAATGGAAGGTCAAAGAAGCGGGTTGCAACTTGACAAAGAAAAAGGTGAACTTCAGTGTTAGTGGTGGGTTTGTACAGGACTTGGCCATTTTATGCTGATTGGATCTCTACATAATGGTTAGGTAGGTGCTTTAGGTAACAAGACAGTGGTGGTTTGTCTTACGATGCCCTTTAGAGGATAGGTCTTTTATGCTCTGTACTCTCTTGATCCCCGTAAGTATTATCTTCTCGATGATTCCAATCTACTGCTATTTTAGAAACTAAAATATGATTCATTGGCAAGAATATTAGCATCTTTATTTTTTTCTCTCTCGTACTTTCATCTCCCTTCTTAGTTTGTTTTAGCAAGTTGCTCAAAATCTGGCTTACCTTTCACAAAGTGCACTCTCATTTCATGCTACATGCAAAACATATATCCTCTACCTTCATACTTGATATTGTTCACGCAGCCTTCAGATAAATGAATTGAAACAAGTTCAATATATATTCTCAATAACAATCAAAGTTGTTGGAAGAAGAAGCTAAAAACTTTTAATTGGAAATTTCTAGCCAACGTGCATGTGGTGAGGCCACAACCAACCTATCCAAGGCAAGTATCAATACATTACGACCTTATTGCATTAGCATGAGATTATCATGCATCGATAAATGATCTGGATAAAATGCTTTATGCATACATAGCATTTAAGGACTTATGTCCATCGAAGGACTTAGAGCTTAAGTTGGAACAAGTGATTGAATAAAAACACATTACTCTTAATGAGTTTTTACTGCAAAACCTGAAGTTGCCCTTTTAAATCTAGAAAGAAAATTTTTGTAGTGACTCCCAAAGAGAGCTTTTATAGGAGGACATCTTTTGAAAGTATTGATTTCTTGAATTACCTTTCCCTTGGCCCGTCATTGCCACATTAGTTAGATCAATCAATTTACCTGAATTATGCAAGGCCTTCATCCCTTTCCGATTTCTGCTTATATACGGTCCTTTTTTTCCTGTATTGGAAGATCCCATTTGTGATTCCATATTTTGGGCTGAAATGCTCCATTCATCTTTTCAATTGATTGAGTGTGCACATCCACAAACACATGTTCATTAGACCATGCTGACATGCATATATTTACCATTAAATTGCTGAGTTCTTTTTTTAGATGGAGCTGGCTCGAATTTTTTTTAAGGACGAGAGGCCCATTGATTTAGAAGGTAAATTAACTCAAGGGAAAGCACATTGTTTCCATCTATTTTGTGTGTGTATGTGTGTAATTTATATAGATATGCAACCTGTAAAGTCTCCTTATTGAAGGAGATGAAGAATTAAATGCAGCTACTTACAGCTGCTTTTTTCTGCACAATGCACTTCATATTTTAACTGCGCACTATCATCTTAGAGCTTCAGCATCAAGAAAATGCTCTATTTGAATTCCTAAAATGGTAACATATTTCTTGCAACGTATTCCTAATGTGCATCAAATAAATGGGCTTGAGTTACTTGAATTGTATATGATACAAATGGTCAGGATTGCTACTTAGACTTTTGTTTGCTATTTCACAATGTACAATCATTGGTCTTTTGATTAGAAGCTTTAAGCAAATTATTTATGTACTGCATGTCATTTCATGTGAATCCTTAAGTGGCCGAGTATTTGTTTATTTTCTCTGTGCATTCATGTGATTCAATGTGTGTAGAGTGTTACTTCTGATTTTATTTTCTTGACTAGAATTTGTCACTAAACAAAGTTGGCATGTTAATTTGATGATGGCTAGCCTTTGAAGATGAAGTTCTTTTAATAATGACTCTATAAATGGACAAAACAAACCCACTTTTAAGGTGAAAACATAAAAAAAATTATGGATTGTAAAATCAAACATATATGCCTTTACTTACCCATTACAATTCTTCTTCCCATTCTTGGGGAGTCATTGAGAACACTTCTTAACTCCTGTTGAGCTTTGTTTAAGTCAAATTAGAGTGTTTTATTCCATCTCATGCTTCTTAATCTCAAATGAAGCTCAATAGTTTTGATTTTCATTTTGCCTAGGGGAGTGCTCTTGATTTTCCTCTAGAATTTGTTCATAATCCTGTATTACCCTTCCATTTGTCAAATTGAATTTGCCTAATTCTCTTAAAACAGTCACTATGTTGCTTGCTTTGCTGCCAGCCGGCACCCTCTTCACCCAGCTATCTCCTGCAAACCACTACAAGTTAGATAGAGAGTGAAGTTTACATTATGAGGTTATTTTAAATTATCTAATCATTTTCAATTCAGGGCATTGGATATATTTATAAATAAGAGGGTGTCTCTACTTATTCCGCATGTAATCTCCCATTGTTCATAAAGGTATAATGTGTATGTGTTTCTTTAGTAGTGATTGCATCATGAACATAACTCTTTCTTGTAGGCCTCAAAAGCTGCATGAGACAAGGATACTCCTACATCGAAGGAATTGAACAATTACTTATGGATCTAAAGAAAAATGGATATGAAATGCACACCGCAACCAATTATCCCATTTGGTATGTCTAAATACACATGCTTTAGTGGAAGTTTTGTGAAACAATCTCAAGTTTGTTTTTCAACTTTTATGTGCTTCAGGTATGAAATCATTGAGGAAAAGTTAAAACTCTCGAGTAATTTATCTTGGACATTCTGTTCGTGCATAATGGGTACAAATTCTCTGTCCTTTCTCACTTGATAGGCACATTTATTTGATGGGCAAAGAGGTGGTTATGGCAATAAATAGAATCCTCTCATTTTTTCTGAAACTGGTAACAGATTTCGAGAGATTGAATAATTAACACAAGCATGTAAACCAAAAATTTCCATGTATGTAAACACTCAACCCAATAAGCATTTGAGCTAATTTACATGAGTGAATGTGTTCTTAATTGAAGGATGTTTGGGTCCTCAGTGCATCCAACTTTGTTTCAGTAATATGTTATGCCTATGCGTGATTAATCTGAAAATGGTGGTCGGACAAAAGAATAAAATGTTACGATGCAAGTGAGTTCATCTATACGAAATAGCATTGGTTCTCTTAGCTGTCATCTTGTGATCCACTACTAGTTACTTGTGTATAACTGTATTCTATTTCAATCCAATCTCGAATGTGGCCAGTAGTTGGTTTTTCATTACAAATTCTGATTCTAGAATATAGTTATATCTAAGTGGGGATATCTTTTCTTTTTTTTTTTTTTTTTCCCATGTTAATGAAATAAAATGTACCCATAAAGAAACTCTGATTATACTTACATTTGAATCGCTGTTAAGTTTCAACATTGCACACTCTGTGACCATGAATTTTTTGGTGAATTCAGGAAAAAGAAAGCCTGACCCTGAATTTTATATGGATATCTTGAAGCACTTAAATGTCAAGCCAGAATTCTGCGTCTTTATTGATGACAGGTATTGTTATTATTCTGCTAATTATTTTAATTTCAAGAATTGTCATCCGTGAAGTTGTACATTAAGTACTTACCCACCATAAGGAAATATACCGATGCTTTCTAATGTACCCAAATATTTTGATTATCCATTCGCAACATTAAGGCATAGATGATTAAAACTCATATTTCTACATTTGAGTTTGAATTTTTTTATCAAATTTATATGAATGGTTTATCAGTATTTTGAAGAAAACCTACTCCACAAGACATAATAGGGGATTATAGTTATTTGTTTGGGGAAAGACAAAATCGCATCATATATATTTTTATATGGCAGCATTTTCTTCTGGTGTGAAAGACCAACAACATTTTTACATAAATTATACTATCTTTTTTAACATAAAAGACAGATGATGTATGTTGTTGATCGGGGGGGGGGGGGGGGGGGGGAATGGAGTCCTTTAGAGGAAAACAAGGTATGGTATGACCTAACACTTTTTAATTCACGGAAAAGAAAAGACTTGCATTACCATGAAAGGTTACGCAAACCTTTATGCCATAAGGCTGTCATAATTATTTTTATCTTGTACAGCTTATCACCCTGCTAATAAATCAGCTATTGATGACTTGATTACATGTCAAGTACAAGTTTTTGGTTCAAGATCGATTCACCCAAGTCATGTCAGAGTTGCATGCGATTGAGATTGAGAAGGAGTGAATACTTGCAACTTGAGGCATATCTTGCATATATATAAATTAACGGTGACATGTATATGTGTGACTTCTCCAGGATGAGAAATGTCGAGGCTGCACGTGATGCTGGCTTCATCGGTATTCAGTTCAAGACTGTGGATTCATTGTTTGACGATCTCTCTCGTCTAGGCATTATTGCTCAATAGTCTTGCTTTATTGAATCATTTTTACCTGTTATACTGTTTGTTATTTACATTACATTCTCTTTTGTAGATTTATACATTCCGCTATTCCTATTGTATTGACCTCCATATTCATGAACTAAAATCTACTTATTGTGCTAATTCAATGTTGTTATTTTTCTCCTACTCTATTTCTTTGTAATTTGTCTCCCCAATTAAAAGGGTACTATAATATGCCTACTTTCTTCTAAACCTAGTATTGGGTTCACGGGTGTATCGTATTATAGTGCAATTTAAATTTAAATTATCAATATTGTTGTATAGATGAAATCTTAAATTATTGCCATCCTAATTGGATAATTTTCTTCTTCACATACTCGTTGAGAACTTTTTTAAAACTACTTCTACCGTCTTATTAGGGCTTGGACATATGGGGTACCTACATTGTACCTGTTGAACTGTCATTCTCGCAAATTAATATTTGAATAAATCAACTAAAGTTGGGGTTTAAGATTTAGGTTTTTTATTTATTTAAACACAACGGCTAAACGCAATATAAAGTCCTAAGACCATAAATACACAAGTCCAAAAGTGGATTCTTGCGAAACTGATTTCGGAGCCGTAAGGACAACGTGAGGTTTTATTTCTCTCATATATATTCTTTCCACATGATGTTGAGCCGGTTCATAGAGAAATGGGTCAAAAATTTCATGGTCGAAAATTCTCGAAAAGTACCAATAGGGTACCCTTTGTGTTTAAAAAAAAATTTGAACTCCTAATTTTAAGGGCCTTAATGACCACATGAGGCTGGTTTTCTATCATATATATTGTTCATATATCGTATTGAGTCGATCCGCTGAAGAGCGTGATTAAAATTCCCCAATTGAAAATTCTCGAAAAAACACAAAGAGTTACCCCTTTGGGTTTCTTTGGGTGTCTACACACAGCTTTCGTAAAACGGCTCTAACTCCTAGCTCGAAGGTCCAAATGAAATTATTGATACGTTGGAAAGCTAACTCGACGAGCAACAAGGAAATTAGAAACTCTCCCATTCAATTCGGATATGAAATGAAAGAAAAATAATCATAAGTTGAAATTTTGGCGTACCGAGGGGTTTAGGTGCATCTTACGTAATTAATTTTGGGGCCATAAAGACAATGTGAGGCTTAAATACTCTCACGTATATTGTTTTCACATGATGTTTTGTCGGTTCCTAGAGAAATCGGTCAAAATTTTGACCGTCAAAAATTCTGAAAAAAATCAAAGGGGGTACTACTTTGGGTTTTTTGAAAATTTGAACGCCTAATTTTCGTGGCCTTAGTGACCACATGAGGCCGATTTTCTCTCATATATATTGTTCATACTTCGTATTGAGTCGATCCGTTGAAGAGTGTTCATCATTCACTCTTAACGTGAGCAGAGTTTTCTATCCGTGTTCTCTGTCTTTTTTTTTTTTTTTTGGATTTTTCTGTTTTCTTATAGTTCTGTCTCCTATGGGATTGTCGACTTTAAGTTTGGGGGAGGAAACTATGATTTTGAGTGTGTTTTGAAAAATTTGAAACTATGGTTGAATGATGGATTTGGAATATGTGATGAAATCTCTAAAATCATGTTGCATTACACTGTAGTTGCATTTAGGAATTTTCACGTTTATTGCTTTTTAGGTAATTTTTTTTAGTTTGGATAATGATTTCGTGATTTTGTGGAAAAATGTGATATGGATTTTTCGATCTTTGAAAAAACATGAATTGAGTTGAATGGACATGACAATTTATTGCTTGATTGGGTTGGAATTTTCTGAATTTTTGGTGAATATGCTTGAACATGAACTGCTTGTGTGTTTTGAGGAGTATGAGAACAAGCCGAGTGAGAGTTTGAGCCTTGACTTGACATTACACCAAATCTTATTTTCTTAATTGAGTGAGTATCAATTGTCTTGTATATATCTCTATAACTTGCTCTGGTATCTCTTTTGAGACCACGTGTACGTGTGAATTTGTTGAACATGATCTAAGGCCATCTTTGATTTTGTAAGTCACTTAGCCAAATATTTCCCTACCAAAATCATTATAATTTCCTAGTTAGCCTCTTTGAGCCTTTAAACCTTATTTCATTGGCTAGCTGAATAATCGTGTGAATTATCTTTATCTTTTGAGCCTATCTATTTTATATGATTGTGAAGCTCGGATGAAAAGTGATTGGGTGAAAAGAGCTTGAGTTGAGTAGTTGGGAATGTGAATAAAGTTGAAAGAATTGGTAGAGTTGAAAAAATTGGTGGATATTGTTGAAGAAGAAAAAAGCGGTTTGAAAAAAAATAAAAATTCATGAATTGTGCCTTGTCGAACACTCGGTTGAGTTGTGCCTATTTGTAACACCCCAAATAAAATTGAGCTCTACTTGGAATTACACAGGATTCTAATAATCTAATTCGAGAAATTGAATTTGGTTTATCATGAATTTGAGATTAAGGTATAGTAGCAAAATTAAAACATTAAATTAACTATAAGGTTACCCTTAAAATATTTCAAGATACATCATGATATCCCAAATTAGAATTTAATTATTATAATGTAGCAAAAACTTTCCCAATTAGTAAAAGACTCGGATGGTAAGATGCATATTATTTAATAGTTGGCCGTATAAATTAAGCATATATTGGGAAAGGAAAATAAAACTTTAATTAAATTAAAAACCCACAGGCATACATATATAAAATGAATGATAAAAACGTATATACCCCTGTGACACATATGACATAAATATAAGTGTTATATAATACTCTTCAAGTATTATATATATATTCTATAGATGTTATGATTCTTGGTGTTATAAATATACTCTACAGGTATCATATATATATAAGAGTATACATGTGATACCTGAAGAATATATATATATGATACCCACATAGTATATATTTAACATCATATGATGATTAATTTGGGGGCATCATGCCCCATGGGCACACAAGTGTCACTCAAAATGAATATGTTAAAAAAGACATGCCAACATTTGTATATAAAAGATGATTAATTAAATTATAATATGTATATATATGTGGGGGCAAGTGATATACATAAAAGAAAGTTCACTAATTTTACCAATAATATAATTAATGTGTGTATATGGATGGGTGGCATATAAAGCCACACCAAGGTTCAACACTTGGAAGCAATCTATATAATAATAATAAGGGTTAATTGCAATAAAAAACACAAACTTTACCTAATTTGCAATTTTAACCAATTTTTTGAATATTAGCAAATATAACATGAATTTTCATATTTTTTACAAATTTAACCGACAGACATATTTCAAGTATGTTGATTTTGACAATAAATTTCACCATTTCAAATAACTATCATTTTGAATGTTATAAAGTCATTGTTTTATTTCGAAACTATGATATTAATTTCAAAAATAAACATATTCGAAAACTGCATATTGGTTAAAATTGCAACAAATATAAAAGTACATGTTATATTTGCTAATATTCAAAAAGTTGATTAAAATTGTAATTTGAGCAAAGTTTATGTTTTTTATTGCAATTAACCCTAATAATAATAAGAATGAAAACTTACATTTAAGAATTGGAAGAATGCACCAGGTACATCTTTCCTATCTCCATCTCTCTCCTCTCCCCTTTCTCTTCCCCACCGCCGCTTCTCATCATGGCAGCCGCCACCACCACCATCTGCTTCCTCTCTTTTCTCTTATCTTCTCGCACTGATTTTTCCTCTTCTTCCTCCTCTCAACGCCACCGTCCTTCTACCGATTGCCACCTTCTCCGGCAGATTTTCGAACTGGAAGCTGGAAACTAAGGGACCCATCTCGGATATGGGCTCGATTCACCGATCCTCCACTGCGTTCGCCGGAAAAGAACGGCCGTGGAAGGCCGCTGCCTTCCTCTTTCCCCCATCTCTGGTCTCTCTTTGTCCTCCTCTTCCTTGGAGGCGATGAGCGCCGCCGAGAGCGGTGGCGCTAGGTGGGGCTGTGAGTGTATGAGTGGTGTTGTGTTTGCACGGGTTTGGGCTGAGTATAATGCTATCGTTGTTGGTGTTGTGGGCCGCCGGCGACGTGCTGTCTCCGGCTATGATTGGGCAGTGGTGGGGCTAGAGTGTGGCAATGGCAGGGCACGCAGGGGCTGAGTTTTAAAGAGAGAATGAGAAGGACTTCTCTCTCAAGTTTGATAGGGGATAAGGACGAGAGATAATATTAGGAGAAAAAGCGAAAATAAGGGGAAGTAGCTCGGAAAGCACCGCTACAATTGAAAGGTGGAGGTAAAATTTTATCTGCTTTACTAAATGTGCACATGAATATATGAATTATTTGATATATGGATTTGAATTGATTAACTATATGTCGTTATAAGTAGTATTGTTATATTGATGAAGTGCTAAAGATTCCAATGTTATATGTGATATCAAATGTGAATGAAAATGACAATGTGATGGTAAATGGGAATGTGAATGTCGAACAATATGGTGAACCTTAAATGGTGAACCTCAAACGATAAATGCAGAATGATAAATGTTGTGTCTTGAATTGTAAAGGTGAATGTTGATGGCTAAATATTTAAATGTTTATTAAGTGTGAAATGATCGTGAATGTGCATGCGCATGAAGAGGTGGGATTTCAATGACGGTTATATATTTACTGGAATTAAAACTTCAGATGATGGGTATTTATTGACGGCTATATATATTTGCTGGAATTAAAACTCCAGATGACGAGTATTTATTGACGGCTATATATTTTTACTGGAATTAAAATTCCAGATGATGGGTATTTATTGATATATATATTTACTGGAATTAAAACTCCAGATGACGGGTATTTATTGATGGCTATATATTTACTAGAATTAAAACTCCAGATGACCGGTATTTATTGACGGTTATATATTTACTGGACTTAAAATTCCGGAAGACGGGTATGTATTGACGGATATATGTTTACTGGAATTAAAACTCCAGATGATGGATATTTATAGATGGCTATATATTTAATGCTGGACTCAAAAACTCCAGAAAAGGTTATGTGTTATGTTTGATGTTAAGTGTTAAATGTGAAGGTAACATATATGCATGCCCTTTACCTCCACTGAGTTTTTTTTTTTTTTTTTTTTGCAATCTATAAAAAAAAATGTTTTCAGCTAAAAGTATTTCGGACGTTGCGTGCGAGCAGTGAATGTCGATAGTCGATATTATTAAGGTCATAGAAAATTTTAATAAAGAGTTTTATTTTACAAATTCCAAATATGTTTAATTATGTAAATGTTTATTTTATCGCTCATTTCAATGTATTAAAAAGGTGTCTGTAAAGAAAGAAATTTCAAGAAAAACGTTTTCGCAGCACTTTCCAAAAATTCCTATTTCATAACAATGTTTTATGGGATAATATCTCCCTATTATTCCGGATTTTATTTATCTTAATTTTTTTTGAAAGGGGCAGTTTCTAATGTAAACTAACACCCAAGTGAGATTTTATGCTTTGAAGAAATGGGGCGTTACACTATTCTGGAACTCAATTGAGTAAGTCTTTCTGGAACTCATGTAGGAAAAAAATGATTATTTGAAGAAATTACATAAAGTTGTGGAGAAGTCATGATTCAAGGGGAATTTTTTGAGATTTGTAAAGGAGCTCAACCATATTTTTTATTTGTCACTTTTATCTAAATTTTTCTACCATGTCCAAAGAGCCTCATTGCGTCCAAAATAAAGTCCTTTTTGATTCTTATATTCACGTGTATGAAAGTGGTGGAGAAGTGAGACGATTTGCAAGTCTATGGTAGATTATACTTGATTAATTGATTTGAGCATATATATATCATATTCTGTACACTTTTGAACGTGAGTGATACACTTTTACCTTGTGAAGGTAACTACTCCTTGAAATGTATGATTATGGATTGTTTGAATTGTTTGCTTAAGTTTGGAGAGTTTTGATTTTAATTGAGTATTTTGAGTCATAGTTCGTCAAAATTGAGTCATTCTTGTGATTTGTGTTAAAGAAGAGTTCTTGATGTTGCTCGAGGACGAGCAGTGGTTTAAGTTTGGGGGAATTTGATAAGTGTCAAATTTGTTATGTTCTTGCGTACAATTATATGATCGATTGAATGAGTTTATGTACGTTTTTATGGCAATTTGATTAATTTTGGTATATTAGTTGTGTTGGTCCCAAGTGATAGTAGACTTAGAGGGGGTGGGTGAATAAGTCTACTCAATTTTCAAACTTTTCTTTTTGAAACAAAGGATAAGTTACTCAGGCAGGTAGCTAAAGAGCTTACAGTCCAGAAGGTTGTTGCTTGAATAGTTACCTTTAGTGAACTTAGAGAAAAAGAGTTTTATGCATAGCGGAAAATCTTTTGACCAAAGCTTCTTTTATGAAAACAATTGATATGAGAGATATGCAACAGGTTAAAGCAGATAAGCAGTAACAAAGATAGAAGCAGCTCAAAATAGAAAGATAAACACAACGGTTTATAGAGGTTCAAGGGTGGAGTAATCCCTTTACGTCCTCTCTACTCCTTCTCAAGGAGGAACTTTGTTAGGTCAAACGGTTGATTTACACAAGTCTCGCTTATATAACCTAAACCTAACAAGAACTGTGAGTTTCTCCCACACAGGGTTACTGTACAGTGAGCAAACTCAACTAGTCCACAAGAACTCTTGTTCTTCTACTAAGAACGTAAATACTTGATCAGGAACAACCTCCGATCAAGCAACTCCTAACAGTCTAAGAAAGTAAATAAGATGTTTTCTTCAACAACATAGGCATCAAACATTTGTATAGATAGCTCTCTAAGATAGAGTGTGCTTGCTGCAATAGACTGGACTTGAAACTTCTAAGAATGGAAAGATAGAGCGTTAGATAGCTTGAGTGCTTTGATTGCAAGAGTTTCAGGTTTCAAGTTTTCCTTCAAGTTCTAGTCTTCTTCTATTTATAAGCTAGAGAGAAATCTGCCCGATGGAGAGAGCTTCCTCCTCGCAGCATGCATGGGGCAATGTGGCTCCTTCTGATTTGCTCGTACGAGGTTGTTGAGATCGTACGTATCTGTTGTTGCTATCGCCATACCTAGTCTGACATATCTTCAGACTTCATTTTTGCTTTATTACGTGGTATCTTAGGATTGGATAAGTTTGCGGCTGAGCCTAACGTAAACCTTGTACACGTGCTTCGAGGTAACTACTTCCGAGCAGTTAGCTGATGCTTCCTGGTTCTTCAGTCAGCTTCAGCTTACTCGTCTCTTATACAGCGAGCAAACTCAGCATCCTTGTGTAGTACGCGTCCAGTATCCTTTTCAAGCAGCCTGCTGCAGAGACTTATACTTAAATCACTTTACAGTTTTTTTTTATACAGCAAGGTCCTCACGCTTCAGTCTTGATCATCAAGCATTCTGATCCTATACTTAGAGATTTTTACAATAGAATCTAAATACATAGGATCCTAGGCCCTAATCTATTACAGACTAAGAATTTACTTCACTACTACTCTTCTCTTGTACTCCTTCTTTCTCTTGTATGTCTTTGATAGTTATAATAAATAACCTTATTAAAAGTTCTTGTTTATACTTCATTACCATTGTATAATAGCCATATATCCAACCACTCAGAGTATCCTTTGGGCGTAGTTGGTATTAGAGCCATTACTCCGGTAGTGGTATCTGAGGTATCTCTGATAGACTGGACGAAGTTCTAGTCCCCGGTCTCCGGCAAAGGATCTTATTAGATCCAAGAGGTAATTTCATGTCTAATAATTATATAATAGCCAATAATACAAATTGGTTGCATCCTCACGAGGATTGGTTTAATCCACCACGTGATTATATTTTTATAGAAAGACGTAATTATCACTCTAAATTAAAAGAGAAAATTAGATTATTAAAAAAAAACAATTGAGTATTTTGAAGAGTGTTTAAAAAGACAAAATCCAAATAATACTTATTGGATAAATTGGTATACAACTAAATTAGAGTTATATAATTACTCTTTAAAGTGTTTTGAGAAACAAGTAAGTATATTAATAGCTTAAATTAGATAACAATACTATCAAGATAAACTTAAGTTATCCTATAAGTTTAAATTCACTATTGAAACCTGGGTCTTAGACCTTAAGTCGCGTAGCCTGGAAATTCTCTGTTGTAGCCAGAGTAGGCTTTGTTTGAGAATTTGACATAAATCGTTGACAGTGATAGAGTGAGGATAGATGAATAGGATTACGAGAGTCTTATCTAATAAATATAATAATAATAACAATATGGAAATAAATAATAATAAAAATAAAGAAATTATTATAAATGAAAACTATGAAAAAAGTCTTAATGACTGGAAAATGCCAGCTTATTCAACAGGAAAAATTTATAAAAAATCAGGAAGTTTTATAAGAAAAACTGATTATGTTATTAAAACTAGTGAACAATCTATTCCTTTATCAAAAGGATATAGTACTTTTAATCTATTTACAAAACAGCTTATAGCTTTGCACAAAGAAAATTATAAATTTCTTCATATAGGTATGGTACAAGTAGCTTTAAAACCAACTACTAGATTAGGATTAAATACCTCTGCTATAATAGCAGTTGGGGATAAAAGGCATAACAAATTTCATGATTCCTTATTAGGAATTGTAGAGTCAGGCCTGTGTGACGGTCCAATTTACTTCTCATGTTTTCCAAATTTCACTATATCATTATCAGATCCAAATCTTATGCAAGCCTTATGTCTTGATATTAAATCTGAAGGATTTGATATGTTACCTGGAACACAATGTTTTTCTTATATATAGGATATATTATAAAGTGATGAACACGGTAACTCCTGAAATGAAAAAGATTCTAAATCAGAATCCAAAAACAACCACAATGTTTATAACTGATGTACCAAAAAGCAACGTGGTCATACCCAAACTCATTACTTGGGATTAGGTTAATTTACCTGAAAAATGGATCTTAGAAGAGGCTAATCCACCTGTAAAATAGGAAAATACAAAACTTGATAAAATTATTGAGTATCCAGATGGAGAAGTAGAAATAAGATTTTCAAAAAATCGTATAACTCGTCTTGATCTAGGGAATATTGAAAAGAATAAAAGTTCAATTTCTTCAGCTCCTTTAACTAAGTTCGAAAAGGAACAAATAAATTTAAAAAATACTCTTGATGGGGTAAGTCAACCTGAATATAGGGTTGAAACACCCTCTTCATCGAGAGTAAGGTCCCCTACTCCCTCTGATATGGGATACGAGGACGAAAGAAGTGTTTTTGGTTTAAATACGATAACTTTAGATGAAAATCTAAAATTTCCATTTTCTGGACATTTAAAAGAAATGTTTTATTCAGACGAAAATGAAATAAAAAGAAAAATGGTTTTATTTAAAACCAAAATCTAGCCAGAAAAAATGGTTTAAAAGATATAAATATTTTCTAGAAAAGGATAATAATATTGAAGATTTCTTCGAAGTATTAAAAATCTTTTACAAATACGGAAAAAAGGATAAATATCCTGATTTTGAAGATAGTTTTACAGTTGCTAATATAAATTCAGCATTTTAGAATTTTATAACAACAACAGGGAAAAGTATAAGAAGTATACATCCCCCTGAAGTTAACCTATCTATTAAAATAGATAAGGAGGAAGTGATTGCTACACCATATAGGAAAGATAATAAAATTGAAGCTACTATAGAGCAGAATAATTATACTAATTTATCGTTGCAAACTATGGGGAGACAACTTACCAGAATTGAGCCAAATATGAATTTACATCTATATAAAGATGTTCCTGAAAAAAGAAGAATTGAACAACCCATAGAGAAAGATAAGGTTTTATTTAAACCTTTATCCTCTAAAAAAATTAATATTAATATAAATAAAAATTCTGAAAACTCAGAAATGTTAGAAGAAATAATAAAAAGATTAAAACATCTAGGAATAAAAAATAAAGAGATGGCTCCACTTACAGAAGTTCAAGACTTTTCTAAAAAGTCTGAAGAAGAAGAAGAAAATAATAATGATCAAATTGATCAATTAGAAGAAATGTTTAAAAATGAATTACCAAAAAATCCTAATGAAGTTAATAAAATTACTTTTGGTAATAATCAAAATAAAAACCTTATTACCATAGGCCAACACCTGTTGATTTATTAATTGAAGAACAAGAGCACTATCTAAGTAGGGCAACTTTTGATGGTACTTCTATTGATGAATGGAATATTGATGGCCATTCAGAGTACCAGATACAAACAAAATTGCATTATATGACAATGTATGCTACGGCTTGTAGGGTTAAAGGCAATCATGATCAGAATATAGCCAAAGCTATGATACAAGGTTTTACAGGCCAACTTAAAGGTTGGTGGGATTTTCACCTAAATGAAGAAG
Source organism: Scutellaria baicalensis (assembly GCA_005771605.1). Taxonomy (NCBI): domain Eukaryota; kingdom Viridiplantae; phylum Streptophyta; class Magnoliopsida; order Lamiales; family Lamiaceae; genus Scutellaria; species Scutellaria baicalensis. The sequence goes on along the minus strand of CM016722.1, from coordinate 21,627,640 downwards.
CAAAAATGCATATATTTAATGCAGTAAAAATTGAAGATAATAATCAAGTAACTGATTGTGTTAATACATTAATTTATACAATTGCCAAACATTTTATAGGTAGTACTAGTTTACAACTTGATAAAACTCAAGAACAATTAATGAACTTAAAGTGCCATAGTCTATCAAATTTTAAATGGTACAAAGATGCATTCTTCTCGAAGATATTTACTAGAGAAGATAGTCATCATGAGTTCTGGAAAGAGAAGTTCTTATCAGGACTTCCTCATTTCTTTGTTGAAAGAGTTAAAACTAGAATAAGACAAAAGCACCAAGGTATTATTCCTTATCACCTTTATACATATGGTGATCTTGCTTCTGAAATTGTAGGAGAAGGAATATGTTTGTGTAATGAGATTAGATTGCATAAACAAATTCAAAAAGAAAAAATTTTTGGGAAAAGAGTTTTAGGAGACTTTTGTGAACAAATAGGTTTATCAACCTCTAAAATAGTTAAAGAAAAGAAAAAGAATTATAAGTTTTCAAGGCAAAACCCAGAAAAGAAATTTTATAATTATAAAAGGAAGAAAACACGAAATTTTAATAAGGAAAAGAATTCTCAAAGAGATTTTCCTAACAAAGGAAAACAAAAGAAAATTCCAATATGTTGGAAATGTCATGCTCCAGGACATTACGCTAATAAGTGTAAAATGAAAAAGAAAATTCAAAGTTTAGAAATAGATGAAGATCTTAAAAAAGCTCTTCAAAAATTTCTTATACAAGAATCAGATACTGAAGATAATAATCTTAAATTATCTGTTATAACAGAAATAGATTCAGAAGATGAATTAGATCACGAGGTTGAAGATTATGAATCTGAAAAATCAGAAAATAGTCAACAAAGTAATTGTGAAGGAAATTGTGACTATTATAAAGCTTTATGTCAAGCTAATGGATTATTTGTTATAACAAAAGAAGAAAATTTTATTTTGGATCTTATAGATAAAATTTCAGATCCTAATGAAAAGAGAGAAATGTTACAAAAATATTTAGAAACATATAAGGATAAAGGTAAAACACCTGAAAACCAATTAAGGTTAAAAGAACCAGAGTTTTATAATATTAAAGAAATATTAAATAGAGTTAAAAACTCTAATATATCATCTTCTAAGATAGAAGTAACTACTTCAGAATTAAAATATGAAGTAAAAATTTTAAAACAAGAAATTCAAGATTTAAAATCTAGAATTGTTGCTCTTGAAACTAAGTCTAAAGATTTCTCTTCAGATGATGATGAAAATAAAGAAGAAGAGAATAATATGTTACCAGAAGAAGAGTTAAACTCTTTAACTTTTGTTAATATGATTGATAGAGTAATTACTCATAAATGGCATACAAAGGTAACTATAGTTGTTCACAAAGAATATTATTTTCAAGCAATAGCCATGATAGATTCAAGTGCAGACTTAAATTGCATAAATGAAGGGTTAGTACCTTCAAGATATTTTTCAAAAACAACAGAAATCGTTAATGCTGCAGATGGAAGAAAACTTTTGGTTAATCCTTGTTTAGCAATATCCAATCCTGATGCTTTTAAGATTGTTGAAACAGATACATCTGATATTGGATATGGAGGAATACTTAAGCAAAGAATTAATAATAAAGAATCTTTAATAAGATTCACTTCAGGAATCTGGAGAGGACCAAGAGTTAATTACTCTACTGTAAAAAAGGAAATTCTATCTATTGTACTATGTATACAAAAATTTGAAAGCGATTTATTAAATAAAAAATTCCTTGTAAGAGTAGATTGTAAATCTGCAAAAGAAATTTTACACAAAGATGTTAAAAATATAGCATCTAAACAAATATTTGCTAGATGGCAGACTATTCTATCTGTATTCGATTTTGATATTGAGTTTATTAAAGGATCAAATAATTCTTTACCTGATTTCTTAACTCGTGAATTTTTGCAAGGTAGCTATGAATAAAGGTAAAGAGAAGATGACACAGGGTAATTTAAGACCCAGATATAGTCAACAACAGACTTATAAGTCGGCAATACAAATTGATAAAAAGATTTTGAAAGCTGAAGCTTTAAAAGCCACACCAAAGGAAGATCAACTGAGAGAAGATGCTTATAGTATCGCTGAAAAATCAAATACAATCAAGGAATACATATATCCATATATTCTGATAACTACAATATGGATTTCTCCAATTGAGAAAAAATATGAACATTTAGCTTCTGATGAGGTAATGACCTTTTATCTTAAAGGTTTTACAGATCCGTTTCATTTCCCAAAGGATATCATATTCTATCAAGATATCCTTATTTGTACTGGATCTGTCCAGCTTGACTCCACTTTAAGAACTGGAGGAGAATGGGCTTTTTCTAAAGCCTACATACTTAGAGTTATTACTCCAAAAGAATGGGAATGAGATCTTTATAGACCAAAAGAATTAAAACCACCCCATAAAAATAAAATTATTTTTAACTACTTTGATTATATTAAAGCTTGGGATTTAGCTTTCTGTTATGAAAACAGACATAAGAAGCATAGTTGGTTCTTTCAATTTAAAGAACAAAAATTGATAAAATATCCACAATGGTTTATATGCTGGTTTTTAAATTGGGGATTATATCCTTTGATTTTACCACATAAGGTAAGACTTATCTATGAAGATTTTGTAAATACAAATCCGTCAATGAAAATCCATGGGCTTATGTTTGCAGTCCTTTATCAAATCCCCTGTATAGTCAAATGGGATGTAGTAGTTTCTAAAAGAAATTTTCATAAACATGGAATACTCATTGAAAATATTCCTTATTTAGGAAGAAGAATTTTGATCAAATGGTGGGATAAATTTGAATTTTTCAAAGAATCAATATTTTCTATTAAAGGAATTATTAATCTTGAACCTACTAAGCCAATCCTAATTGAGGAAAAGAAAGATGTTTCAAAGTTACTTAAAGAACTTTTATCCGAAGGATCATCAAAGAAGAATTTGAAGAAGAAAATTAAAGAATTACTTGAATCAAGTTCTGATGATGAAGATGATGATTTGATGAGCGAAGACACAGAGCAGTCAGATCCAATGCAAGACTCAATACAAGAGTCACAGGAACCCTTTCCATGATTAAAGTCGGCAGAAAAATCCAAAAAGAAAATACTGTTCATGAACAGTCAAGATTCCCTTACAGTAGAAGACACGACAAGGTGGCAGACAAGGTGGCAGACAAACTATTTATAAATAGTACCTTTATCTTTATCTTTTTACTATTTATAAATAGTAAGTTTGACAATTATGTAAAGTACTTTTAACTTTTTTGCTTTTCTAGAAGGATCGAGGGAATTCTTTCCTTTTTCCCTTGTCTATAAATAGAGGAGATAGATCAGAGTAGAGGGACAGACTAAGAATTTACTTCATTACTACTCTTCTCTTGTACTCTTTCTTTCTCTTGTATGTCTTTGATAGTTATAATAAAGAACCTTATTAAAAGTTCTTGTTTATACTTCATTACCATTGTATAATAGCCATATATCCAACCACTCAGAGTATCCTTTGGGCGTAGTTGGTATCAGAGCCATTACTCCGGTAGTGGTATCTGAGGTATCTCTGATAGACCGGACGAAGTTCTAGTCCCCGATCTCCGGCAAAGGATCTTATTAGATCCAAGAGATTTGATAAAGGACTGTAAACATAAGCACATGGATTTTCATTGACGGATTTGTTTTTGGATTCTGATTTAGAATCTTTTTCATTTCAGGAGTTACCGTGTTCATCACTTTATAATATATCCTATATATAAGAAAAACATTTTGTGTTCCAGGTAACATATCAAATCCTTCAGATTTAATATCAAGACATAAAGCTTGCATAAGATTTAGATCTGATAATGATATAGTGAAATTTGGAAAACATGAGAAGTAAATTGGACCGTCACACAAACTTGACTCTACAATTCCTAATAAGGAATCATGAAATTTGTTATGCCTTTTATCCCTAACTGCTATTATAGCAGAGGTATTTAGTCCTAATCTAGTAGCTGGTTTTAAAGCTACTTGTACCATACCTATATGAAGAAATTTATAATTTTCTTTGTGCAAAGCTATAAGCTGTTTTGTAAATAGATTAAAAGTACTATATCCTTTTGATAAAGGAATAGATTGTTCACTAGTTTTAATAACATAATCAGTTTTTCTTATAAAACTTCCTGATTTTTTATAAATTTTTCCAGTTGAATAAGCTGGCATTTTCCAGTCATTAAGACTTTTTTCATAGTTTTCATTTATAATAATTTCTTTATTTTTATTATTATTTATTTCCATATTGTTATTATTATTATATTTATTAGATAAGACTCTCGTAATCCTATTCATCTATCCTCACTCTATCACTATCAACGATTTATGCCAAATTCTCAAACAAAGCCTACTCTGGCTACAACAGAGAATCTCCAGGCTACGCGACTTAAGGTCTAAGACCCGGGTTTCAAGAGTGAATTTAAACTTATAGGATAACTTAAGTTTATCTTAATAGTATTGTTTTCTAATTTAAGCTATTAATATACTTGTTTCTCAAAACACTTTAAAGAGTAATTATATAACTCTAATTTAGAGTGATAATTACGTCTTTCTGTAAGAATATAATCACGTGGTGGATTAAACCAATCCTCGTGAGGATGCAACCAATTTGTATTATTGGCTATTATATAATTATTAGACATGAAATTACCTATAGACATGAAATTACCTCTTGGATCTAATAAGATCCTTTGCCGGAGACCGGGGACTAGAACTTCGTCCGGTCTATCAGAGATACCTCAGATACCACTACCGGAGTAATGGCTCTGATACCAACTACGCCCAAAGGATACTCTGAGTGGTTGGATATATGGCTATTATACAATGGTAATGAAGTATAAACAAGAACTTTTAATAAGGTTCTTTATTATAACTATCAAAGACATACAAGAGAAAGAAGGAGTACAAGAGAAGAGTAGTGAAGTAAATTCTTAGTGTGTCCCTTCCACTCTGATCTATCTCCTATATATAGATAATAGAAAGAGGAAGGAAAGCCCATACTCTGAGTGGTTGGATATATAGTCTGAGTGGTTGGATATATAGCTTTTATACAATGGTAATGAAGTATAAACAAGAACTTCTAATAAGGTTCTTTATTATAACTATCAAAGACATACAAGAGAAAGAAGGAGTACAAGAGAAGAGTAGTGAAGTAAATTCTTAGTGTGTCCCTCTACTCTGATCTATCTCCTCTATTTATAGACAAGGGAAAGAGGAAAGAATTCCCTCGATCCTTCTAGAAAAGCAAAAAAGTTAAAAGTACTTTACATAATTGTCAAACTTACTATTTATAAATAGTAAAAAGATAAAGGTACTATTTATAAATGGTTTGTCTGCCACCTTTTCTGTCACCTTGTCGTGTCTTCTACTGTAAAGGAATCTTGACTGTTCATGAACAGTATTTTCTTTTTGGATTTTTCTGCCGACTTTAATCATGGAAAGGGTTCCTGTGACTCTTGCATTGAGTCTTGCATTGGATCTGACTGCTCTGTGTCTTCGCTCATCAAATCATCATCTTCATCATCAGAACTTGATTCAAGTAATTCTTTAATTTTCTTCTTTAAATCCTTCTTTGATGATCCTTCGGATAAAAGTTCTTTAAGTAACTTTGAAACATCTTTCTTTTCCTCAATTAGGATTGGCTTAGTAGGTTCAAGATTAATAATTCCTTTAATAGAAAATATTGATTCTTTGAAAAATTCAAATTTATCCCACCATTTGATCAAAATTCTTCTTCCTAAATAAGGAATATTTTCAATGAGTATTCCATGTTTCTGAAAATTTCTTTTAGAAACTACTACATCCCATTTAACTATCCAGGGATTTGATAAAGGACTGCAAACATAAGCCCATGGATTTTCATTGACGGATTTGTATTTACAAAATCTTCATAGATAAGTCTTACCTTATGTGGTAAAATCAAAGGATATAATCCCCAATTTAAAAACCAGCATATAAACCATTGTGGATATTTTATCAATTTTTGTTCTTTAAATTGAAAGAACCAATATGCTTCTTTTGTCTGTTTTCATAACAGAAAGCTAAATCCCAAGCTTTAATATAATCAAAGTAGTTAAAAATAATTTTATTTTTATGGGGTGGTTTTAATTCTTTTGGTCTATAAAGATCTCCTTCCCATTCTTCTGGAGTAATAACTCTAAGTATGTAGGCTTTAGAAAAAGTCCATTCTCCTCCAGTTCTTAAAGTGGAGTCAAGCTGGACAGATCCAGTACAAATAAGGATATCTTGATAGAATATGAAATCCTTTGGGAAATGAAACGGATCTGTAAAACCTTTAAGATAAAAGGTCATTACCTCATCAGAAGCTAAATGTTCATATTTTTTCTCAATTGGAGAAATCCATATTGTAGTTATCGGAATATATGGATATATGTATTCCTTGATTGTATTTGATTTTTCAGCGATACTATAAGCATCTTCTCTCAGTTGATCTTCCTATGGTGTGGCTTTTAAAGCTTCAGCTTTCAAAATCTTTTCATCAATTTGTATTGCCGACTTATAAGTCTGTTGTTGACTATATCTGGGTCTTAAATTACCCTGTGTCATCTTCTCTTTACCTTTATTCATAGCTACCTTGCAAAAATTCACGAGTTAAGAAATCAGGTAAAGAATTATTTGATCCTTTAATAAACTCAATATCAAAATCGAATACAGATAGAATAAACTGCCATCTAGCAAATATTTGTTTAGATGCTATATTTTTAACATCTTTTTGTAAAATTTCTTTTGCAGATTTACAATCTACTCTTACAAGGAATTTTTTATTTAATAAATCGCTTTCAAATTTTTGTATACATAGTACAATAGATAGAATTTCCTTTTTTACAGTAGAGTAATTAACTCTTGGTCCTCTCCAGATTTCTGAAGTGAATCTTATTAAAGATTCTTTATTATTAATTCTTTGCTTAAGTATTCCCCCATATCCAATATCTGATGCATTTGTTTCAACAATCTTAAAAGCATCAGGATTGGATATTGCTAAACAAGGAATTTCTTTAATTCTTGCTTTAATTTTTCTTATAGCATTTGTATGTTCTATACTCCAATTTGGAGGATTTTTCTTTAATCTATCGAATAATGGCTTAGCATCTTGAGCAAGCTCTTTGTAAAACTCAGAGATATAATTTAAACTTCCTAAAAATCTTTGTAGTTGACTTTTATCTTTAATTTCATCAGGAAATTTTTTAGCAAATTCAATTGCTCTATCAATAGGAAAAATTGTTCCTTCTCTGATATTGTGACCTAAAAATCTTATTTCAGTCTGAAAAAGTTTAATTTTTCTTGCTGAAACAACTAAACCTTCATTTTTAACAATTTTTATAAATATATTTAAATGTTTAAAATGTTGTTCTATTGTTTCTGAGAATACCAGAACATCATCAATATAAACTATTATAAATGCTGAATAAGCATTAAAAATATAATTCATTATTTTTTGAAACTCTGAAGGGGCATTCTTTAACCCAAAGGGCATTACATTCCATTCATATTGTCCAAATGGAACTGCCAAGATGACCTTGATCCGGAACCCTGTGTTCCGATACTTGCAGAGGGTGATGGCCAACACCCTGTTTGCCAGATATGAGAATGGTGTTGTACGATTGGATGAGCTCTACATTCTATATTGCATGGTGACGGGGTACCTGGTAGACACAGCTATCCATCTGATCCGTCAGATAAAGAGGGTTGCGAATTAAACGGAGGGGCATATAGTGTTAGGCGGCATGCTCACCCCTTGGCTCACTACATGGGGATGCAGTTGGACGGCCTTGCTGACGTACCAGGGTCGACAACCATTGATCTCCAGGTACTCCTAAACCATCATTTTATACTGATGGATCTTACAAGACACGACTACTTCTTACGTCAGAAGGATGTGAAGTCGTTCCCTCTGCCGAACCCACATTTGACTACCATGGGTGATAAGGTGACACGACGAAACTGGTCATCGTACACGCCTGCATATTTAACAGCGAGTGCCGGTGCTCCAGAAGCTCCGGACATTCCTGACGAGCCTTTAGGATCAGCTGAGGAGGAGGCCACTTATGAGCAGGGGGCCGACCATGAGCATGCTATACCGCCAGAGTACCCAACCCATCGAAAACACGGATAGTCGGGAATGTCCGGAGCTTCTGGAGCACCGGCACTCGCTGCTAAATGTGCAGGCGTGTCCAATGACCAGTTTCACCGTGTCACCTTATCACCCACGGTAGTCAAATATGGGTTCGACAGAGGGAACGACTCCGCATCCTTCTGACGTAAGAAGTAGCCGTGTCCTGTAAGATCCATCAGTATAAAATGCCGGTTTAGGAGTATCTGGAGATCAATGGCTGTCGACCCTGGTACGTCAGCAAGACCGTCTAATTACATCCCCACGTAGTGAGCCAAGGGGTGAGCTTGCCGCCCAACACTATATGTCCCGCCGTCTGATTCGCAACCCTCTTTATCAGACGTATCAGATGGATAGCTTCGTCTACTGGATGCCCCATCACCATATAATATAGAATGTATAGCTCGTCCAACCATACAGCCCCATTCTCATATCTGGCAAACAGGGTGTTGGCCATCATCCTCTGCAAGTATCGGAACATAGGGTTCTGGATCAAGGTCACCTTGGCAGTCCTCGGATCCCACTGGTAATGGAACCCTACTGCTGTAGTTGGTGATGTGCCCCTAAAACTCATCCGGTTGGAAGTGCTGGCTATGACGGACCTCGATAGCATCTGATGGCATCTGATATACAGTCCGAAACTGTTGTTGCATGTTGTTTAGCTGGAACTGAATGTGGGTCGGCTTTGATCGTTGTTCTTTCACCTTGAGGGTGCTAAGGATTTCGAGGACAATTCTCGGGTATGTCCTCCAACGACCCTTAAATAAATGTGTCCAGCCCACATTCTCCACAAGACGCCAAAAATCGTCGTGCAAACCAAGACGCTGTAGAGCCACGTCGTCTGCATATCTTGTGGGCTCGATATGTCTCGCAACCAGAGCTGCCCATTTTTGTCTATGCTCGTCTGAACGCAATGTCACCCTATGATGTGAGGGTGTCGTAGGAGCGCGTACTGGTGCTGGAGCATTACCTCATGATGTGGAGGCACCCCCTGAAGCTCGTCATTTTTTACCACCTGCCATAACGACCTGCAAGAAGAGTATAACCATGTACAAATAATTATTTCACAGCTTAATCCTCAATTCATGCATCCATATCTCAAATTTCACCATTTAATTCAGTCATGAAGTTAAGTCAAATATGTCTAGTTCAATTCTCAACCACGATTGCCTAACATAGAACATGTACTCAACAATTAACCTCAATCGTACCCAACATAAAAGATTATGCAAGACTCCCCCAAACTTGAATTGAACCATATCATTTCATCAATTTGTCAAAACGAATATCTCAATGTTCAAATTCAATATATACAGGAGACATCTTAATCATTTGACATATATTCATCATCAAAGGGGCAAATCGAACCAAAACATGCAATTATATTGAACAATTCCACAAACAAGCACATGCATGCCAAGTGTTCGATAAAATTTCCCAATGAAAAACTACGTCAAATATGCAATGCACTCAGATTAAATCATCACTCAAGCCTCAAATAATGATCATCTAACAAAAGAACGAAGAAATTGTTGAAGAAAACGTACATTTTGAGATGAAATCGAAGAAAGTACACTTTGAGCCCTAAGTGTGAAATTCCTTCTAAAACCTCAAATTTCTTGTGCAATTGATGTTGAAATGCAGAGGGGAAGTGTTTATGATGAAATTGGAATGAATTAATTGGTGAATTTTGCAAGAATTGGATGATTGGGGTGTTAGGGTTCAAATTGGGGATGAACTTGTGTTGAATTGAGTTTTAAACCCGCTGTGCAGTCGCGCACGACTGTGGGCGCTACAACCCCCTATCTGTGCAGTCGCACACGACCATGCTGCAAGACACGACTGACCGTGCGTGGCTGCTTATTCCTTCTGGACATTGACGCACGGCCGTGCCCCCAGACACGGTCCAACCATAGGCCAATGCTACGATTTTTTTGGATATAAACGAAAATCCTAATCTACATATTGGGTTGCCTCCCAATCAGCGCTAAGTATAACGTCTTCAGCCAGACGTAATGAGCATACTTACCTCTTATGGATCTGTTCAGTTTTAAACACACTTTGGCGTCTTCTTATTTCCACTTTAATAGTATTGCTTGATGTGTTGGGCATTAACAGGGAACATGCTCTCATCCTTTGCTAGAAGCTCTACATATCCCGGATTTAACACCTTTTTGACCTAAAATGGGCCAGACCACCTTGACTTCAATTTATCGGGAAATAATCTGAGTCTAGAGTTGAACAACAATACGGGATCTCCCGGTTTGAATGTCCTTCGTTAGATCATCTTGTCATGAAAGTGCTTCGTCCGTTTCTTGTAGATTCGGGCATTCTCATATGCATCATTAAGAAATTCATCCATCTCCAAGAGATTTGAATTCGCTCCGAACTTGACCGTGAATAGTCCAAATTTAATGCTCGTGTTGCCCAATATGCCTTATGGTCCAATTCGACTGGGAGATGACAAGACTTCCCAAAGACAAGTTGGTACGGGGACATGCCAATAGGCGTTTTGTACGTCGTTCGATATGCCTACAGTGAATCATCAAGACGAACTGACCAATCCTTGCAATTCACACTCACCGTCTTTTCCAAGATTGTCTTATCTCTCGATTGGACACCTTTGCCAATCCATTGGCTTGTGGATAATAAGATAACGTCATCTTGTGTCTTACTCCATACTTTTCCAACAACCTAGCAAAATAATTGTTGTGGAAGTGTTTTCCCCCATCACTAATAATTGTTTTAGGTGTCCCGAATCTATTGAAGATGTTTTTCTTCATAAATTGTAGGACCACTTTAGCATCATTAGTTTTGGTGGGAATTGCTTCTATCCACTTGGAAACATAGTCAACCACTAGCAAGATGTAATTATAGCCATTGGACGGTGGAAACGGTCCCATGAAGTCTATGCCCCATACATCGAAAATTTCAACTTCAAGAATATTAGTGAGGGGCATTTTATGTCTTCGAGATATATTTCCCGTCCTTTGACAACGATCACATCCCGCAACAAAGTTATAACAATCTTTAAATAAAGTAGGTCAATAAAAACCTGATTGTAGAACCTTGATGACTGGTCTTCTTTCCACTGTGATGTCCGCCCACGGGTGATGAGTGACACATCTCCATGATGTCATCTCACTCCTCCATTGGTACGCATCTCCGGATTAGTGAATCTACACATCTCCTAAACAAATATGGATCATCCCACATATAAAAATTTATATCATGAAGAAACTTCTTCTTCTGATACCCATCTATATCTGATGGAAGAACCCCTTTTGCTAGATAATTAACAATACATGCATACCATGACATTGATGCATCCTGTATTGCAAGTATGTACTCATCGGGTAATTTCTCCATAATTTCCCGTTTACCTCAATTTCGGGATTCTCAAGTCTCGAAAGATGATCAGCCACCACATTCCGCATCCCTTTCGATCCTTGATTTCCACGTCAAATTCTATTGTTTTTGTGCCGATCAAGTATGATCGAAATTTGTTGAATGCAAAAATGACCGCCAACATCTCTTTCTCCGTGGTGGTATAATTTTGTTGCGCTTCGTCTAGTGTTCGACTTGCATAGTAAATCGGCCTCAACAATTTGTCTCTCTTTTGTCCTAGCAGCACTCCCACATCGTAATCACTAGCATCACACATCAACTCGAATGGTTACGACCAATCTGGAGTGATCAAGATTGGTGCACTTATCAAAGCTTTCTTAAGAGTTTCAAATGCATTGGGACATTCGCCGTTGATTTTGAAATCCGCCTTCTTTTCCAACAGATGACTTAATGGCTTAGAGATTTTTGAAAAATCTTTTATGAATCTCCGGTAGAATCCTGCATGTCCAAGGAAACTCCTGATAGCTTTCTTTGTCTTGGGTGGTGACAGCTTCTCGATTGCCACTATCTTAACTTTATCTACTTCGAGTCATGCGGTTGATATACGGTGACCAAGTACAATTCCATCTTTAACCATGAAATGACTCTTCTCCCAATTTAAAACCAAATTGGTCTCATCACATCGCTGCAAAACTCTAGCTAGATTAGTCAGACAAGAATCAAATGAAGTTCTAAAAGCAGAAAAATCATCCATAAACACTTCCATAATATTTTCAATCAAATCGTGAAAAATAGCGATTATTCATCTTTGGAAAGTAGCAGGGAAATTACATAATCCAAATGACATTCTCCAAAAAGCGAAGGTACCATATGGGCAAGTAAAAGTTGTTTTCTCTTGGTCCTCCGGTGTAATCGCAATTTGATTGTATCCAGAATATCCATCAAGTAAACAATAATAGTCATACCCCGTAAGTCTATCCAACATTTGGTCAATAAAAGGAAGAGGAAAGTGGTCTTTTCGGGTGGCGGTGTTCAAATTTCTGTAATCGATACACACACGCCACCTTGTTACTGTTCGAGTGGCTATGAGCTCCTCGTTTTCATTTTGTACTACTGTCATTCCTCATTTCTTCGGCACCACCTGTACTGGACTGACCCAATTGCTATCTGAGATGGGGTATACGATCCCGACATCTAACCATTTCAGCACTTCTTTCTTGATTATTTTCTGCATAATTGGGTTAAGCCGTCATTTGTTTTGGATCGAAGGCTTATATGTCTCTTCCATCCTGATTTTATGCATAACGGTGGCTGGACTTATTCCTTTCAGATCCACGATTGACCAACCAATTGCTTATTTATGTTCCCTTAAAACACGTAATAATTTTTCAATTTGAATAGAGTTTAAGGAAGAGGAAACGATTACCGGACTTGATTTATCGTTACCCAAAAATGCGTATTGGAGATGGTTGGGAAGTGGCTTGAGTTCTGGAGCAGGAATGTCTCGAACGGGGTTCGATTCTCCATCTGGCACTGGCGCACGGTCGTGCGCCAGTGTAATGCCTTCAATATAGTCGAACACGATCGTGTTCGACTGCCCAGTCCCAACTTTTGTGGCGCACGGTCTGATCGTGCCCCAGGACACGGTCGTACGCGACTGCAAGACCTTCATCTTCTCGTTTTTTCACATTTTTTTCGACTTTCTTCGCTGATATTTCCTGCAAAGCATTCAAACAATAAATCTCATCAATTACATCCTCATTATCCATATACAACATTTTATCATGAGTAATAAGAGATTTCGATAAACAGTGTTCCAACAGATCTTTCATCAAGATACGATCCATTTGCTCCTCCACATAGAAGTCCACAATATCAACAAAGCTGCACGTTTCTCTATCATCGTGAAATTTCATAGCTTTGTAAATGTTGAACAATACGTGTTCATCATTCACTCTTAACGTGAGCTCGTCTTTTTGTACGTCAATTAATGCTCTTCCCGTGGCTAAAAATGGACGTCATAGAATCAAAGGCACGTCGTGATCCTCCTCCATGTCTAAGACCACAAAATCCATCGAAAACATAAATCAATCAACCTTTACTAATACATCTTCAATAATGCCCTTAGGATAGGTTATCGATTTATCCTCTAATTTCAACGTAACCGTTGAAGGCTTCACATCTCCAAGTCCAAGCTTTTAAAAAATCGAGAATGACATAAGATTTATACTTGCACCTAAATCACACAAGACCATATCAAAATAGGATTCACCAATTACGCATGGAATTGTGAAACTTCCCGGATCCTTCAACTTTGTGATAGCTTTCGTTGCAAAATTGCACTACATTCCTCCGTTAGATTCACTCTTTCAAAATATGCTATCTTTCTCTTATTCGACCTCACATCCTTCAAGAATTTTGCATAATTCGGCATTTGTTCTAAAGCATCTGCAAAAGGAATATTAATGTGAATTTTCTTGAAAATTTCCAGAAATTTAGCAAATTGTGAATCCAACTTTTTCTTGGAATCTTTGAGGAAAATGAAGAGAAGTAGTAGTAAATGGTAATGGAGAGTTAGAAATCGATTTTGGCTTCTCAGCCCCTTTTTGTGATTCATGATATTTTTCTTCATCCACTACCAGATTTTCTCTTTCTTTCTCTATCTCTTGTACTTCCTCGATCGGCATGCTTGGCCCTTCATAGCTCGTACCACTTCTCAAGTTTATGGCTTGACATTGCTCCATCGGGTTGATCTCTATAGTACTTGGATATTGCCCTCTCTTGTGTTGGTTTCCCATAGTTGTAGCTATTTGTCCCACTTGCGTTTCCAAGGATTTGACACGAGTATCCATTTCTTTGAAACGAACTTCCATTCCTTTAGTGAATTCCCTCATCAAATCTTCAAGTGGCTCTTTTTTTTTTTTGGCTTATCGATCATCCCATTTGTGACAGAAAACCCTGGGGGAGGTTGCAAACAAGTTTTATAGTTTGCATACGAGAAGTTCTCGTGATTTCTCCCATCGTGCTTGTACTGATACATGCCTCTATTTCGGAAATTGTTGCTGTAATTTTGCCCGCCCAAATAGTTGATGTCCTTAACTTCCTCTTGTGGTGCGACTTCACAAATTTGATTTCCTACTTGTACTCCAGCTTGGTTTTTGGATTCGATCATCATTAATACTAGAGCTGCTACTTGTTTAGTTAAGGCCGCAATATGATTAGTACTTTGCACTTCAACTACCTTTTTATATGAATTTCTTTCAGACGGCCATTGGTAGCTATTGGTTGCCATTTCTTCAAGAATGTACATAACATCTTTGGGACTTTTAACTAACAAGGCTCCTGCTGCAGCATCAATCATTGCCCAGGTAGGCCCAAACAGTCCATTGTAAAAGAAACAAACTTGTTGGTCCTCCGGAAAACATGTTGTGGGCATCTCCTCAACATGTCTCTAAATCGTTCTCATGCTTCTCCCAAGGACTCCCCATCATGTTGCTTGAATTGTGTGATCTCACTTTTCAATCTCAAAGTTTTACTTGGGGGAAAGTACTTGAAAAGAAATATGCTACTCAATTCATCCCATGTAGTGATAGATCCTGGTGGGAGAGATACAAACCATAATTTCACCTTATCTCGTAAAGAGAACGAGAATAATCAAATTCTGATTGCATCTTCAGAGACTCCGTTGAACTTGATCGTATTACATACTTCCAAAAATTGAGCCAGATGCGCATTTGGGTCCTCTAAGTGACTCCCACCAAATTGATTTTGTTGAACCATGCTAATCAGTGTCGGTTTCAACTCAAAATTATTTGCATGAATTGGGGGTCTCACAACCCCTCATCTATTTTGTTGTGGTTGGAAGTAATCTTGAATAGCCCTTTGATTGGGGGCTCCTTGTGGAATATCTTCAGCCATTTGACTGAACAACTGCCTTTGTGTTTTATTACGTCTGCAAGTAGCTTCAATCTCTGAGTCAAATGCAATAAAGGCTGCTTTTTTAGAGCGCGTGTTCATGCACTTCCTGAAATTATCCACAAGCAATATCAAATACTCACAATAAAATAACTAAAAAAATCCTAGATTAAAATCAAACGAAGAATTCAAATATCAACTATCCTAACTCTAGTTCTTGGCAACAGCGCCAAAAACTTGTTCACCTTTTTCTTTAGGCTACTACCGTAAGTATATGGTGTAGATTGTAGAAATGGTAAGCAAGGTCGATCCCACAGAGACTATCATTAAAATTAGTTAATTACTCAAACTCTACTTCCAATTTTATCTAGGTTATCAAATTTTCAGAAGATATCGAATCAATTAAACTAAATACTGATGAAATCAAAATGACAAGATCAAACAAATATCCTAAGATAGGTTCTAGAACATGCTTTCATTCAATTCTCCCTTAGATATCACCTTGATCAACCCAATTCCAATGATTAATTATCCTATATGAACAATCACAATTATCGAATTAAAAGCTCTATCGAGTCAATTTAACTGGTTGATTGTTATGATACCAGATGTATCTCTACTCGATCTGATAAAGCAAAACAACTTCCAAAAGCACATAGGATTGAAAATCTCATCACATAAGTCATTAATCTCTCGATCTAATGCATCCTATATGTCATGTGTTTACTCTTCCATAATTAAATCTCCTCTCTTGAATTTTGACTTAATTACTTAAACATGCTCAATTAGTGGCCACATAATCAAACAAGTAATCAAATCATAAACACATGAATATGAAATAAAAATCAAGAAATTGAATTAAAATCAAAGATCCATCTAGGGTCGAATCGAACTACTAACATATCCTAGAAACCTAATAAGACCTAGCCAGACATGATATTAATCAAACCCATAGACAAACTTGATAACATCATATCAAAACTGGAATTAAACAAAAAGTCGAAAGGTTTAAAGAAAAACTCCAGAACAATAGTCTCGTCATTCCCGATCTACGAATTCTTCTTCTTATTTTCTCCTGGATGCTCTCAGAATTGTATTCTCTCTCTATGAATGCTTGTGTCTTGATTTCTGGAATTATTGGGGTATTTACATCTTCATGGAAGTCTTGGTAGTCAAGGAATATGATAAAATTCATTCAAAATCGAGTTTTAGATGAATTAGGACACCCGGGCACGGTCGTGCTCCAGGACACGGTCGACCGTGCTCCACAGCAATTCCGCTGGCCAGCCGCGCAAGGCCGTGTCCCTAGACAAGACCGACCATGCGCCGCTGCACTTCTTCTCAGGCCCTCCGAGCACAGCCTTGCGCCACAACACGGCCTGATCATGCGTGGCTGCTCCTTACCATGCGCCAATGCACAACTTCGTTCTTTGCTCATTTTTGGCCTCGTTTCTTTCTTGATCTTTAATTACACTTGAAATTCATAGTTTTTCCGCTAAAATCACGAAACTTAGCACAAAACCATCAAATGCAACTAATATACCAAAAGTAATCAAATTTCCATAAAAACGTACATAAACTCATTCAATCGATCATATAATTGTGCGCAAGAACATATCAAATTTGACACTTATCAAAGAGCATGATGAAAATTGTTCTGTCGAAAATTCTCAAAAAAAAACCCCAAGGGGTACCCCTTTGGGTTTTTTTGGGGGTCTACATGCAGCTTTCGTAAAACGACTCTTATGCAAGCATTATGCCTTGATATTAAATCTGAAGGATTTGATATGTTACCTGGAACACAAAACGTTTTCCTTATATTTAGGATATATTACAAAGTAATGAACACAGTAACTCCTGATATGAAGAAGATTCTAAATCAGAATCCTAAAACAACCACAATGTTTATTACTGATGTAGCAAAAAGTAACGTGGTCATACCTAAACTCATTACTTGGGATCAGGTTAATCTGCCTGAAAAATGGATCCTAGAAGAGACAAATCCACCTGTTAAACAGGAAAATACAAAATTAGATAAGATTATTGAGTATCCAGATGGAGAAGTATAAATACAATTTTCAAAAAATCGTAATACTCTTCTCAATCTAGGAGCTAGTGATAAAAATGAAAAGGGTAGAAGTTCAACCTTTTCAGTTCCTTTAACTCGATTTGAAAAGGAACAAATAAATTTAAATGATACGTCTGATGGTGTGAGCTAACCGGAATATAGGGTTGAAATACCCTCTTCATCAAGAGCTAGGTCCCCTACTCCCTCTGATATGTGATATGACGACGAAAGAAGTGTCTTTGGAATAAATACGTTAACTTCAGACGAAAACCTAGAGTTTTCATTCTCAGGACAATTAAAAGAAATGTTTTATTCTGAAGAAAATAAAATTAAAAGAAAATGGTTTTATTTAAAACCAATATCTAGCCAGAAAAAATGGTTTAAAGATATAAATACTTTTTGGAAAAAGATAATGATGTTAATGATTTCTTTGAAGTAATAATGATTTCGAAGATGTACTTACAGTCGCTAATATAAATTCGGTATTATATCAAAATTTTATATTTACAACAGGGAAAAATATTAGAAGTATACATCCCCCTGAAGTTAACATGGCCAATTTATCTTTACAAACCATGGGAAAACAACTTACAAGAATTGAACAAAATATGAATTCACATCTATATAAAGATGTTCCTGAAACAGGAAGGGTTGAACAACCTATAGAAAAGGATAAGGTTTTATTCAAACCTTTATCCTCTGAAAAAATTAACATTAATATAGATAAAAATTCAGAAAACTCAGAAATGCTTGAGGAAATAATAAAAAGATTAAAAAAATCTTGGGATTAAGAATAAAGAAATAGCTCCACTAACTGAAATACACGACTTTTCTGAAAAGTCTGAAGGAGAAGAAGATACTAATGATCAAATTGATCAATTAGAAAAAATGTTTAAAAAATAATTACGAGAAAAGCCTTATGAGATAAATAAAGTTACGTTTGGTAATAATCAAAATAGAAAGTCTTATTACCCTAGGTCAACTCCTGTTGATTTGTTAATTGAAGAACAGGAACATTATCTTAATAGAGCTACTTTTGATGGTACTTCTATAGATGAATGGAATATAGATGCCATTCAAAGTACCAAATTCAGATAAAATTACATTACATGACTATGTATGCTACTGCTTGCCGAGTCAAAGGCAATCATGATCAGAAAATAACTAAAGCCATAATACAAGGTTTTACAGGCCAACTTAAAGGTTGGTGAGATTTTCACGTAAATGAAGAAGCAAAAATGCATATATCTAATGCAGTAAAACTTGAAGATAATAATCAAATAACTGATTGTGTTAATACACTAATTTATACTATTGCAAAACATTTTATAGGAAGTACTACTAGTTTACAACTTCATAAAACTCAAGAATAATTAATGAATCTAAAATGTCATAGTTTATCAAACTTTAAGTGGTATAAAGATGTGTTCTTTTCCAAAATATTTACTAGGGAAGATAGCCATGACGAATTTTGGAAAGAAAAGTTCTTATCAGGACTACCTCATTTCTTTGCAGAAAGAGTTAAAAATAGAATAAGGCAGAAACATCAGGGAATAATTCCTTATCACCTTTATACTTATGGTGATTTAGCTTCAGAAGTGGTAGGCGAAGGAATATGTCTATGTAATGAAATAAAATTACATAAACAAATACAAAAGGAAAAAATATTTGGGAAAAGAGTCCTAGGAGATTTTTGCGACAAATTGGGTTATCTACCTCTAAGTCAATAAAAGGAAGAAAAAATTATAAATCCTCTAGAGGAAATAATAAAAGAAAATTTTATAATTATAAAATAAAGAAAAAACGAAATTTCAATAAGGAAAAGAATTCTCAAAAAGATTTTCCTAATAAAGGAAAACAAAAGAAAATTCCAATATGTTGGAAATGTCATGCCCCAGGACATTATGCTAATAAATGTAAAATGAAAAAGAAAATTCAAAGTTTAGACATAGATAATGATCTAAAGAAAGCTCTCCAAAATCTTCTTATTGAAGATTCAGATTTGGAAGATAACAATCTTAAAATATCTGTTATAACAGAAATAGAATCAGAAGAAGAATCAGAACATGATCTAGAAGATTATGAATCTGAAAATTCAGAAAATAGAAAATAGTCAAAATAGGGATTGCGAAGGCAATTGCGACTATTACAAAGCTTTATGTTTGTTTTAACGAAAGAGGATAGCTTTGTTCTAGATTTAATAGATAAAATCTCAGACCCTAATGAAAAAAGGGAAATGTTACAAAATTATTTAGAATCTTATAAAGATAAGAGGAAAACACCAGAAAAACAATTAAGGTTAAAAGAACAAGAATTTTATAATATTAAAGAAATATTAAATAGAGTAAAAAATTCTAATGCGTCAACCTCTAAATCAGAAGTAACTACTTCAGAATTAAGATGTGAAGTAAAAATCTAAAAGCAGGAAATACAAGAACTAAAATCTAGAGTATCTTCTCTTGAAGAAAAGTCGCATGAATCCTCTTCAGACGAGGAAGAAAATAAAGAAGAAAAGAATATGTTACCAGAAGAAGAGTTAAATTCTTTAACTTTTATTAATATGATTGACAGAGTAATTACTTATAAATGACATACAAAGGTAACTATAGTTGTTCATAAGGAATATTACTTCTCCGCCATTGCTATGATTGATTCAATTGCAGATTTAAACTGCATCAATGAAGGGTTAGTACCCTCTCGATATTTTTCTAAAACAACAGAGATCTTGAATGCCGCAGATGGAAGAAAACTTCTTGTTAATTACAAATTACAAAATACATCTATCTGCAATAATGGTATCTGTCTTGAAATGCCATTTATAATGGTGAAGAACCTTTCGCATGATGTAATTTTAGGAAAACCTTTTTTGAATATGTTGTATCCTATAAAGGAAATAAATGAAAAGGGTATCACTAGCATAATCAAAGAACAGGAATTAACATTCCATTTTGTTTCTAAACCAAAATATCATGAAATTGATACAATTCAAAAGAAAATTTCAAGAAAAGAAATTTTTTTAAATTCTATATCACAAGAAATAAATTAGAAGAAATTAAAAGAGAAACTTAAATCTGACATTCTGCAAAAAAGAATAGGAGAACTCCAAAAACATATAGAAGAAAAGGTTTGCTCAGAAATTCCTAATGCCTTCTGGGATAGGAATAAACATATGGTTTATTTACCTTATGAACCAGACTTTAAAGAAAGTCAAATACCTACTAAAGCTAGACCCATAGCCATGAGCCCAAGACATTTAGAAATTTGTAAAAAAGAGATAGAAGAATTATTACATAAAAGGTTAATAAGACCTTCAAAGAGTCCTTGAAGTTGTCCTGCATTTTATGTTGAAAATGCAGCGGAACTCGAAAGAGGTGTTCCTAGATTAGTCATTAACTATAAACCTTTAAATAAGGTTCTAAGATGGATTAGATATCCAATTCATAATAAAAGAGATCTTTTAAATAAACTTTATTCAGCCAAAATTATGTGAAAATTTGATATGAAATCAGGTTATTGGCAAATCCAGATTAAAGAAGAGGATAAATATAAAACGGCGTTTAGAGTTCCATTTGGACAATATGAATGGAATGTAATATGAATGGAATGTAATGCCTTTTGGCTTAAAAAATGCCACTTCAGAGTTTCAAAAAAATAATGAATGATATTTTTAATGCTTATTCAGCATTTATAAAAGTTTATATTGATCATGTTCTGATATTTTCAGAAACAATAGAACAACATTTTAAACATTTAAATATATTTGTAAATACTGTTAAAAAGGAAGTATTAGTAGTCTCAGCAAGAAAAATTAAACTTTTCCAGACAGAAATAAGATTTCTAGGCCATAATATTAAAGAAGGAACAATTTTCCCTATAGATAGAGCAATAGTATTTGCTGAAAATTTTCCAGATGAAATTAAAGATAAAAATCAATTACAAAGAGTTTTAGGAACTTTAAACTATATTTCTGAATTTTATAAAGAGCTTGCTCAAGATGCTAAGCCATTATTCGAAAGATTAAAGAAAAATCCTCCAAATTGGAGTATAGAGCACACAAATGCAGTAAGAAAAATAAAAGCAAGAATCAAGGAAATTCCTTGTCTGGCAATATCCAATCCCGATGCTTTTAAAATAGTTGAAACATATGCATCTGATATTGGATATGGTGGGATTCTTAAACAAAGAATTAATAATAAAGAATCTTTAATAAGATTCACTTCAGCAGTATGGAAAGGACAAAGGGTTAATTACTCTACTGTCAAAAAAGAAATCCTATTTATTGTATTATGTATACAAAAATTCGAAAGTGATTTATTAAATAAAAAATTTCTTTTAAGAGTAGATTGTAAATCTGCAAAAGAAATTCTACAAAAGGATGTTAAAAATCTAGCATCTAAACAAATATTTGCTAGATGGCAGGCTATTTTGTCTGTATTCGATTTTGATATTGAGTTTATTAAAGGATCAAGTAATTCTTTACCTGATTTCTTAACTCGTTAATTTTTGCAAGGTAACTGAAACGCCCCATTTTAAAATCCTGTTTGAACGCTACTTACATTAGAACTTGTCCCTTTCAAAAATAATAGAGATAAATAAATTCAGGAATAATTGAGAAATATTATTCCATAAAACATTGTTATGAAATATGAATTTTGGGAAAATACAGCGGAAATGATTTTCTTGAAATTCCTTTCTTTACAAACAAATTTTTAATACATTGAAAAGAGCGATAAAATAAACATTTACATAAATAAACATGTTTGGAATTTATAAATATAAAATTCTTTATTAAAATCTTCTACGACCTTAATAATATCGGCTACCGGCATTCACTGCTTGCACGCCACGACCTGATTACTTTAAGCTGAAAACATTTTTACACATAGGGGTGAGTGCCAGAAAACACTCAGTGGGGTTCATTTGTACGGTGGAGGGGATACATATTGTACACGTAGCAATATCATGAAAACAAATCACATTGTGGACTCCCGAGTAGTCCCTTGCAAACCTTTGAATAGGTTTCCGAAGAAAAACCTATCGGAGCCCTAAGCCGACTCCATTGGGTTTTTACACCCCTGTTGTTGGGTTTCCGAAGAATACCCCTGTTGTTGGGTTTCCGAAGAATACCCTACTTGGCGTAGAAAGCGCATGCGCAGTTAAGTGTTTCACATAATGTTTCTCACATAACACATAGTACACGTTATTCACGTTCACGTAAGTTCATATAATTCACAACAATACAAATAGACAAGTAAATCCTTTGCCATGTATTGGTTTCTAAAGAAACCCCTCTGTACGGGTATTATCCCGACTTTTCGTCATATGAAATCAATTGCCTTTGTATTCCTTGAAATCGTTAACCTTTCGAAAACATATAATTTACTCAAAAATCAATCATATAATAAAGACGATCCACTTTAAAACGACATCACATAATTACAGAATTCAAGTCACATAATACTCACAAATTCACATAATAAATTGTATAATTAAGATCATAGTAAGATTTTACCCCCACCTTGGATATTACTCGATCTTGTTCAAAAGTTCATCCGTTCAGTATGCGTTCCTACTCCTGTCCCTTGTTCGTTTCTCCTACAATTATTAGGAGTCGACTTAGTCTCTAACTTAAATATCTATAAAATATACATACAATATTAAATTCCTAAAATGCGATAATAATCGAAGATTCTAGGATAAAAGTATATTTAAATACACTAGGGTTTAAAGTGATCGTATCCATAACTAGGATTTTTTTCCAATGTGAATCTTAATCGTCGTTTTCGTCAATTGGGGATTAAAACTGACATCTATAATATGGTACAGTATAAATTATACTTATCGTTAAAAATCTGGGGTCATAATATAATTTATGTGAAGTTCTGGGGTTAAAATGCTATTTCAGTAAAGTTTAGGAGTTAAAATATAATTTATATAAAGTTTGAGGGTCAATCTATTAGTTCTTTAAGTTCTGGGGGTCAGTCTATAAATTATTCTAATTACAGGGGCCGAATTGATATTTCTGAAATCTGCAGGGGCTGGAAAGAAAATAGGCAGAAGATAAGGGGCTGAAAATTAAATAAGTAAAAGTGAGAAATTGCACTTAAGGCCCTCAATTTAACCTAATTCCCAAAATTAACCCCCTGCACCCAAGACCCCAACCCCGTCGACCTCCCTCTTTTCCCCCTGCACAGCCGTCGCCGCTGCTGCCCTCCGCCGGCAGCAGCGGCCTCACTCCCCCACTGCACGGCGCCGCCGCACACTGCGCCGCCTCCACACACCCACACACTCACCCTGCAAAACCCCCCCTTTTTCTCCACAGCCGCCGTCGATCTTCCCCCTTGCACGGCCGCCGCCGCCCTTGCCGGCGACAGCCCGTCGCCTGCAGCCTTCCCCCATCACCCGTACACCCTGTATGGCGTCGCCCCAACGCGGCGGCGCCTTTCTCCACCCCACACAACAGCCACGCACACACGCACACAAACACACCTTCCCCTCCCCCTTTTCACACCGCCCCCAGCCGCACCCGCAGCGCCGCCGCCGCTGGCGCTGCTCCTCTCCTCTACTCACGGCGCCGATTCGCACGACACCGCCCATCCACGGCGACGCCCTTCTTCCCTACTCTCCCCTGTTTTCTTCCTCCCTTTCCCATCTCCAATTTCAGCACACACAACAAATACATATATACATACTTCTACATCTATATCTCAAGTCTGTCTTTAGTCTGTAAACAGATCAAGCATACGATTAACAAGGTTTCCAGCCTATATACCGTTTGGAGATTTAGAGCAATATATAAAAAGATATCTTTATTGCTATGATAAGAAACATACAAGAGAAGGAAGAAATTTACAAGAGAAGAGTAGTGAAATCTAAGTGTGTTCTTCTCTAAGGGTGATCCTCTCTATTTATAGATAAGAGAAATAGGAAAGAAAACACGAGAAGACTCTAGAAAAGCAAAAGACAAATCTACTTTTACATATTTTTAAACTTACTATTTATAAATAGTACCCTTATCTTTTTCTTTTTACTATTGATGAATAGTATGTCTGTCACCTTGTCGATTTTTTCACTGTGGTGAAATCCAGACTATTGATAAACAATATTATCTCCTTGGATTCTTCTGCCGACTTCAATCATAGAAAAGGATCTTGAGACTCTTGCATCGAGTCTGATTGCTCGGTGTCTTGACTCATTAAGTCATCTCCTTCTTCGTCGGAACTTGATTTTAATAATTCTTTTATCTTCTTTTTCAAGTCCTTCTTTGAAGATCCTTCGGCCAGTAATTCTTTAAGTAACTTCGAAACATCTTTCTTTTCCTCAATAAGGATTGGCTTGATAGGATCGAGATTAATAATCCCTTTGATGGAAAATATCGATTCATTGAAGAATTCAAACTTATCCCACAATTTAATCAAAATTCTTCTTCCTAGATAAGGAATGTTTTCAATAAGTATTCCTATGCCTCTGAAAGTTTCTTTTAGAAACTATCACATCCCATCTAATGATCCATGGGATTTGATACAGGACTGTAAACATAAGCCCATGAATTTTTGTTGACGGGTTTGTATTAAAAAAATCCCCGTAAATAAGTCTTACCTTATGTGGCAAGATCAAAGGATATAATCCCCAATTTAAAAACCAGCATATAAACCATTGAGGGAATTTTAAAGATTTTTGTTCTTTAAATTGAAAGAACCAGGTATGCTTTTTCTGCCTATTTTCATAGCAGAAAGCTAAATCCCAAGGTTTGATATAATTAAAGTAGTTAAAAATGATTTTATTTTTATGGGGAGGTTTCAATTCTTTTGGTCGATATAGATCTCCTTCCCATTCTTCTGGAGTAATAACTCTAAGTATAAAAGCTTTAGAAAAAGCCCATTCTCATCTTGTTCTTAAGGTGGAGTCAAACTGGACAGATCTAGTGCAAATAAGAATATCCTAATAGAATATGAAATCCTTTGGGAAATTAAACGGATCTGTGAATCCTTTAAGATAAAAGGTCATTACCTCTTCAGAAGCTAAATGTTCATATTTTTTCTCTATTGGAGAAATCCATATCGTAGTTATCGATATATATGGATATATGTATTCCTTGATTGTGTTTTATTTTTCAGCGATGCTATAAGCATCTTCTCTTAGCTGGTCTTCCTTTGGTGTGGCTTTTAAAGCCTCAACTTTCAGAATCTTCTCATCAATCTGTATTACAGACTTATAAGTCTGTTGTTGACTATATCTATTGGGTCTTGAATTACCCTATGTCATTTTCTCTTTTCCTTTATTCATTGTTACCTTGCAAAAATTCACGAGTTAAGAAATCAGGTAAAGAATTACTTGATCTTTTAATAAACTCAATATCAAAATCGAATACAGACAAAATAGCCTGCCATCTAGCAAATATTTGTTTAGATGCTAGATTTTTAACATCCTTTTGTAGAATTTCTTTTGCAGATTTACAATCTACTCTTAAAAGAAATTTTTATTTAATAAATCACTTTCGAATTTTTGTATACATAATACAATAGATAGGACTCAAGACAGACTTGATAGGTATAACAACGCCACGTACCATAAGAGATTATACACTCTTCATTTCTATAATATAGAATTCAAAGCCAAGTATCACTCAGAGTGTTCTTGGGCGTAACTGGTATCAGAGCCATTACTCCGGTAGTTGTATTTGAGGACCGGAAGAAGTTCTTGTCCCCGGTTTCAGGCAAAGGATCTTATTAGATCCAAGAGGTAATTTCATGTCTTTGAATTCTTCTAATAGAGAAGATTGGTTTCACCCAAACGAAGATTGGTTTAACCCACCAAAAGATTATATTATTCTAAATAGACGAAAATATCAGTCTAAAATAAGAGAAAAGGTAAAACTTATAAAAGAAGCAATTGAGTATCTTAAAGGTAGAATTAATCAAACAGATCAAGGTACATATTGGGGTAATTGGTACACAACTCAATTACAATTATATAAGTACTCTTTAAAGTGCTTTGAAAAACAAGCAAGTATATTATTAGCATAAATATTAAATCATTAAAGCTATCAAGATAAAATCTTAAGTTATCCTACAAGTTTAATTCACTCTTGAAACCCAAGTCCTTGACCTTAAGTCGCGTAGCCAGGAGATTCTCTGTTGTGGCTGGAGTATGCTTTGTTTGAGAATTTGGCATAAATCGTTGACAGTGATAGGGTGAGATTAGATGAATAGGATTACGAGAGTTTTATCCAATAGATTTAATGATAATAATATGGAAATAAATAATAACAAAATAAAGAAATTATAACAAATGAAAATTTTGAGAAAAGTCTAAATGACTGGAAAATGCCAGTATATTCAACTGGAAAGATTTATAAAAAATCTGGAAGTTTTATGAGAAAAACTGATTATGTTATTAAAACATGTGAACAATCTATTCCTTTATCAGAAGGATATAGTACATTTCATCTTTTCACAAAAAAGCTAATAGCCTTACATAAAGAAAATTATAAATTTCTTCACATAGAAATGGTACACGTAGCTTTAAAACCAGCTACTAGATTAGGATTAAATACCTCTGCTATAATCGCAGTAAGGGATAAAAGGCACAATAAATTTCATGATTCCTTATTAAGAATTGTTGAGTCAAGTCTGTGTGATGGTCCAATTTACTTTTCAAGTTTTCCTAATTTCACGATATCATTATCAGATCCAAATCTTATGCAAGCATTATGCCTTGATATTAAATCTGAAGGATTTGATATGTTACCTGGAACACAAAACGTTTTCCTTATATTTAGGATATATTACAAAGTAATGAACACAATAACTCCTGATATGAAGAAGATTCTAAATCAGAATCCTAAAACAACCACAATGTTTATTACTGATGTAGCAAAAAGTAACGTGGTCATACCCAAACTCATTACTTGGGATCATGTTAATCTGCCTGAAAAATGGATCCTAGAAAAGACAAATCCACCTGTTAAACAGGAAAATACAAAATTAGATAAGATTATTGAGTATCCAGATGAAGAAGTAGAAATACGATTTTCAAAAAATCGTATTACTCGTCTCAATCTAGGAGCTAGTGATAAAAATGAAAAGGGTAGAAGTTCAACTTCTTCAGTTCCTTTAACTCTATTTGAAAAGGAACAAATAAATTTTAATAATACGTCTGATGGTGTGAGCCAACCGGAATATAGGGTTGAAATACCCTATTCATCAAATGCCAGGTCCCCTACTCCCTTAGATATAGGATACGAGGACGAAAGAAGTGTATTTGGGGTAAATACATTGACTTCAGACGAAAACCTAGAGTTTCCATCTCAGGACAATTAAAAGAAATGTTTTATTCTGAAGAAAATAAAATTAAAAGAAAATGGTTTTATTTAAAACCAATATCTAGCCAGAAAAAATGGTTTAAAGATATAAATACTTTTTGGAAAAACATAATGATGTTAATGATTTCTTTGAAGTAATAATTTTTTTTTACAAATACGGAAAAAGAAAGGATAAATATCCTGATTTCGAAGATGTACTTACAGTCGCTAATATAAATTCGGCATATCAGAATTTTATAACTATAACAGGGAAAAATATTAGAAGTATACATCCCCCTAAAGTTAACTTGTCTATTAAAATAGACAAGGAAGAGGTAATTGCTACCCCCTATAGAAAAGATAATAAAATCGAAGCTACTATAGAGCAAAACAATTACACCAACCATGGGAAAACAACTTACAAGAATTGAGCAAAATATGAATTCACATCTATATAAAGATGTTCCATAAAAGGAAGGGTTGAACAATCTATAGAAAAGGATAAGGTTTTATTCAAACCTTTATCCTCTGAAAAAATTAACATTAATATAGATAAAAATTCAGAAAACTCAGAAATGCTTGAGGAAATAATAAAGAGATTAAAAAATCTTGGGATTAAGAATAAATAAATAGCTCCACTAACTGAAATACACGACTTTTCTGAAAAGTCTGAAGGAGAAGAAGATACTAATGATCAAATTGATCAATTAGAAAAAATGTTTAAAAAAGAATTACCAGAAAAGTCTTATGAGATAAATAAAGTTACGTTTGGTAATAATCAAAATAGTAAGCCTTATTACCCTATGCCAACTCCTGTTGATTTGTTAATTGAAGACCAGGAACATTATCTTAATAGAGTTACTTTTGATGGTACTCCTATAGATGAATGGAATATAGATGGCCATTCAGAGTACCAAATTCAGATAAAATTACATTACATGACTATGTATGCTACTGCTTGCCGAGTCAAAAGCAATCATGATCAGAACATAGCCAAAGCCATAATACAAGGTTTTACAGGCCAACTTAAAGGTTGGTGGGATTTTCACGTAAATGAAGAAGCAAAAATGCATATATTTAATGCAGTAAAACTTGAAGATAATAATCAAATAACTGATTGTGTTAATACACTAATTTATACTATTGCAAAACATTTTATAGGAAGTACTAGTTTACAACTTGATAAAACTAAAGAACAATTAATGAATTTAAAATGTCATAGTTTATCAAACTTTAAGTGGTATAAAGATGTGTTCTTTTCCAAAATATTTACTAGGGAAGATAGCCATGACGAATTTTGGAAAGAAAAGTTCTTATCAGGACTACCTCATTTCTTTGCAGAAAGAGTTAAAAATAGAATAAGGCAGAAACATCAGGGAATAATTCCTTATCACCTTTATACTTATGGTGATTTAGCTTCAGAAGTGGTAGGCGAAGGAATATGTCTATGTAATGAAATAAAATTACATAAACAAATACAAAAGGAAAAAATATTTGGGAAAAGAGTCCTAGGAGATTTCTGCGAACAAATTGGGTTATCTACCTCTAAGTCAATAAAAGGAAGAAAAAATTATAAATCCTCGAAAGAAAATAATAAAAGAAAATTTTATAATTATAAAAGAAAGAAAAAATGAAATTCCAATAAGGAAAAGAATTCGCAAAAAGATTTTCCTAATAAAGGAAAATAAAAGAAATTTCAATATGTTGGAAATGTCATGCCCCTGGACATTATGCTAATAAATGTAAAATGAAAAAGAAAATCCAAAGTTTAGACATAGATATTGATCTAAAGAAAGCTCTCCAAAATCTTCTTATTGAAGATTCAAATTTGGAGAATAACAATCTTAAAATATATGTTATAATAGAAATTGTTGGTCCCGAAAAGCAACTGGTAGTAGGCTTAGAGAGGGTGGGGGGGTGAATAAGCCTAGTAAACCATCACACATTTTTCTTCTACATCTATCGGTTTTTTCTTATGTCAGTAAACTTTTGAGAGGTTACTGATTAGAGTGAATGCGGAAGCCTTTTTCTGTGCCTGGTAGAAGATGTGCAGCTTGTTAGAGAGAGTGTATGCATGGCAGTAAACAGATAAAGACACAAACATGTATAGAAGTTCGAAGGTGGAGTAATCCTTCTACGTCCTCTCTTCCTCCTCACAGGAGGGAACCTCTGTTAAGCTGGTTGAATTACATAGACCTATCTATTACAACCCACCCTTAACCGGAAAGTAGCAAGCTTTCACACAGATACTTGCCTACTTTCCTGATCCACACATGATCCTACTCTACCCACCCAGGGTCATCACTTTCTCCTCGAAAGTGGTAAACTCAGCAGGACATTACTCCTCGTACTGAGTACTCCGAGACAACCTTTTAGAGAGGTTTATCTCCTCCTTCTTCAACTGGGTGCAGCAAGCTTGGCCTTCGTATGCAGACTGTTTCTGCTGAAGCTTGCTGCTGACTGGTAGACTAGGTGTGTGTCTTCTTGGGGTTTGGAGTGTTCGAGCTCTTCTTATTTTCTGTTGCTCTTTGTAAACACTCTCTACTCTTCTTATCTTCCCCCTTTTACTGCGCTTCTCTCTTGATGAGCTCTTCTCTCTTCTCTTGCGCTTCTCTCTATTAGCTTGGATATTCTGATGGGCTCATCTTCTCTCACACACTGGGTGTGTTCTCTCACTCACACACATTTCAGTCTTCAGTCCTCCTCTTTATAGGTGGTGAAATCTGCCCGTTGAAGGTAGACAGATTTCTGACATTGACGCGCCACACTTCTGACACACGGCAGCTTTTCACTTTCCACGTGTCTTCTTCCGGTTAGCTCATCTCCTTCTTCTCTATACCGGTAACTTCTTGTGTCTACCAGTAACTTTGACTTTCTGTCCATGTCTGCTTTGTAACTTCCTCATCTGGCTTCACTCTAGAGCTTCCTTTTTCTGGCTTGCTCCTTCAGGTGGCTTCGAGGCTTCTGTAGCATGCTGCTCCCTGCAGTATGCTTTCGGCAAGGTCTTCTCAGGTAGCTTCCTGGCTCGCTGCATCCTTCTTTGGCGAGGTCCTTTCTTCCAGTAGCTTCCTGTTAGTCAATAGTATCCTTATTAATTCCAGATTCTTTTCAGCTATACTCTTCAGTATCCTTCCTTCGGCATATTCTCTATTTCTTTTAATCTTCTGCAGTAACTCTATTTGTAGTGACCTATCCTGAGATTGGTTATACTTATAGAGTTACTTTAAGGATTTGTCTCATCAAAACATTCTACAAATATATCTAACAGAAATAGAATCAGAAGAAGAATCAGAACATGATCTAGAAGATTATGAATTTGAAAAATCAGAAAATAATCAAAATAGTGATTGCAAAGGCAATTGCGACTATTACAAAGCTTTATATAAAGCAAATGGATTGTTTGTTTTAACAAAAGAGGCTAGCTTTGTTCTAGATTTAATAGATAAAATCTCAGACCCTAATGAAAAAAGGGAAATGTTACAAAGATATTTAGAATCTTATAAAGATAAGAGTAAAACACCTGAAAAACAATTAAGGTTAAAAGAACAAGAATTTTATAATATTAAAGAAATATTAAATGGAGTAAAAAATTCTAATGTGTTAGCCTCTAAATCAGAAGTAACTACTTCAGAATTAAGA
Source organism: Scutellaria baicalensis (assembly GCA_005771605.1). Classification (NCBI taxonomy): domain Eukaryota; kingdom Viridiplantae; phylum Streptophyta; class Magnoliopsida; order Lamiales; family Lamiaceae; genus Scutellaria; species Scutellaria baicalensis. Next base: position 21,596,168 of record CM016722.1, on the reverse strand, counting down.
TATGAAGTAAAAATCTAAAAGCAGGAAATACAAGAACTAAAATCTAGAGTATCTTCTCTTGAAGAAAAGTCGCATGAATCCTCTTCAGATGAGGAAGAAAATAAAGAAGAAAAGAATATGTTACTAGAAGAAGAGTTAAATTCTTTAACTTTTATTAATATGATTGACAGAGTAATTACTCATAAATGACATACAAAGGTAACTATAGTTGTTCATAAGGAATATTACTTTTCCGCCATTACTATGATTGATTCAGGTACAGATTTAAACTGCATCAATGAAGGGTTAGTACCCTCTAGATATTTTTCTAAAACAACAGAGATCTTGAATGCCGCAGATGGAAGAAAACTTCTTGTTAATTATAAATTACAAAATACATCTATCTGCAATAATGGTATCTGTCTTGAAATGCCATTTATAATGGTGAAGAACCTTTCGCATGATGTAATTCTAGGAAACCCTTTTTTGCATATGTTGTATCCTATAAAGGAAATAAATGAAAAGGGTATCACTAGCATAATCAAAGAACAGGAATTAACATTCCATTTTGTTTCTAAACCAAAATATCATGAAATTGATACAATTCAAAAGAAAATTTCTAGAAAAGAAATTTTTTTAAATTCTTTATCACAAGAAATAAATTAGAAGAAATTAAAAGAGAAACTTAAATCTGACATTCTGCAAAAAAGAATAGGAGAACTACAAAAACATATAGAAGAAAAGGTTTGCTCAGAAATTCCTAATGCCTTCTGGGATAGGAAAAAACATATGGTTTCTTTACCTTAATTATGAACCAGACTTTAATGAAAGTCAAATACCTACTAAAGCTAGGCCCATAGCCATGAGCCCAAGACATTTAGAAATTTGTAAAAAAAAGAGATAGAAGAATTATTACATAAAAGGTTAATAAGACCTTCAAAGAGTCCATGGAGCTGTCCTGTATTTTATGTTGAAAACGAAGCGGAACTCGAAAGATGTGTTCCTAGATTAGTCATTAACTATAAACCTTTAAATAAGGTTCTAAGATGGATTAGATATCCAATTCCTAATAAAATAGATCTTTTAAATAGACTTTATTCAGCCAAAATTATGTCAAAATATGATATGAAATTAGGTTATTGGCAAATCCAGATTAAAGAAGAGGATAGATATAAGACGACGTTTACAGTTCCATTTGGACAATATGAATGGAATGTAATGCCTTTTGGGTTAAAAAATGTCCCTTCAGAGTTTCAAAAAATAATGACTGATATGTTCAATGCTTATTCAGCATTTATAATAGTTTATATTGATGATGTTCTGGTATTTTCAGAAAAAATAGAACAACATTTTAAACATTTAAATATATTTATAAATACTGTTAAAAAGGAAGGACTAGTAGTCTCAGCAAGAAAAATTAAACTTTTCCAGACAGAAATATTATTTCTAGGCCATAATATTAAAGAAGGAACAATTTTCCCTATAGACAGAGCAATAGTATTTCCTGAAAAATTTCCAGATGAAATTAAAGATAAAAATCAATTACAAAGATTTTTAGGAAGTTTAAACTATATTTCTGAATTTTATAAAGAGCTTGCTCAAGATGCTAAGCCATTATTCGAAAGATTAAAGAAAAATCCTCCAAATTGGAGTATAGAGCACACAAATGCAGTATGAAAAATGAAAGCAAGAATCAAGGAAATTCCTTGTCTGGCAATATCAAATCCCGATACTTTTAAAATAGTTGAAATAGATGCATCTGATATTGGATATGGTGGGATTCTTAAACAAAGAATTAATAATAAAGAATCTTTAATAAGATTCACTTCAGGAGTGTGGAAATTAGGACCAAGGGTTAATTACTCTACTGTCAAAAAAGAAATCCTATCTATTGTATTATGTATACAAAAATTCGAAAGTGATTTATTAAATAAAAAATTTCTTTTAAGAGTAGATTGTAAATCTGCAAAAGAAATTCTACAAAAGGATGTTAAAAATCTAGCATCTAAACAAATATTTGCTAGATGGCAGTCTATTTTGTCTGTATTCGATTTTGATATTGAGTTTATTAAAGGATCAAGTAATTCTTTAGCTGATTTCTTAACTCGTGAATTTTTGCAAAGTAACAATAAATAAAGGAAAAGAGAAAATGACACAGGGTAATTCAAGACCCAATAGATATAGTCAACTACAGACTTATAAGTCTGTAATACAAATTGATGAGAAGATCCTGAAAGCTGAGGCTTTAAAAGCCACACCAAAGGAAGATCAGCTAAGAGAAGATGCTTATAGCATCATCGAAAAATCAAACACAATCAAGGAATACATATATCCATATATTCCGATAACTACGATATGGATTTCTCCAATAGAGAGAAAATATGAACATTTAGCTTCTGAAGAGGTAATGAACTTTTAACTTAAAGGATTCACAAATCCGTTTCATTTCCCAAAGGATTTCATATTCTATCAGGATATTCTTATTTGCACTGGATCTGTCCAGTTTGACTCCACCTTAAGAACATGAGGAGAATGGACTTTTTCTAAAACTTTTATACTTAGAGTTATTACTCCAGAAGAATGGGAAGGAGATCTATATCGACCAAAAGAATTAAAACCTCCCCATAAAAATAAAATAATTTTTAACTACTTTGATTATAACAAAGCTTGGGATTTAGCTTTCTGCTATGAAAATAGGCAGAAAAAGCATAGCTGGTTCTTTCAATTTAAAGAACAAAAATCTTTAAAATTCCCTCAATGGTTTATATGCTGGTTGTTAAATTGGGGATTATTCCTTTGATCTTACCACATAAGGTAAGACTTATTTACGAGGATTTTGTTAATACAAATCCGTCAACCAAAATTCATGGGCTTATGTTTACAGTCCTGTATCAAATCCCATGGATCGTTAGATGGGATGTGATAGTTTCTAAAAGAAACTTTCAGAGGCATGGAATACTTCTTGAAAACATTCCTTATCTAGGAAGAAGAATTTTGATTAAATGGTGGGATAAGTTCGAATTCTTCAAAGAATCAATATTTTCCATCAAAGGGATTATTAATCTCGAACCTATCAAGTCAATTCTTATTGAGGAAAACAAAGATGTTTCGAAATTACTTGAAAAATTACTGACCGAAGGATCTTCAAAGAAGGACTTGAAAAAGAAGATAAAAGAATTACTAGAATCAAGTTCCGACGAAGAATGAGATGACTTAATGAGTCAAGACACCGAGCAATCAGAATCGATGCTAGAGTCTCAAGATCCGTTTCTATGATTGAAGTTAGCAGACGAATCCAACGAGATAATACTGTTTATCAACAGTTTGGATTTCACCACAGTGAAAAAACCGACAAGGTGGCAGACATATTATTCATCAATAGTAAAAAGAAAAAGATAAGGGTACTATTTATAATTAGTAAGTTTGAAAATATGTAAAAGTAGATTTGTCTTTTGCTTTTTTAGAGTGTTCTCGGGTTTTCTTTCCTCTTTCTCTTATCTATAAATAGAGAGGATCACCCTTAGAGAAGAACATACTTAGATTTCACTACTCTTCTCTTATAAATTTTTTCCTTCTCTTGTATGTTTCTTATCATAGCAATAAAGATATCTTTTTATATATTACTCTAAATCTCCAAACGGTATATAAGCTGGAAACCTTGCTAGTCGTATGCTTGATCTGTTTACAGACTCAAGACAGACTTGATAGGTATAACAGCGCCACGTAACATAGGAGATTATACACTCTTCATTTCTATTATATAGAATTCAAAGTCACGTATCACTCAGAGTGTTCTTGGGCGTAGAGTCCCAAATATTTTTTCCTTTTGTATTTGTTTATGTAATTTTATTTCATTACATAGACATATTCCTTCACCTACCACTTCTGAAGCTAAATCACCATAAGTATAAAGGTGATAAGGAATTATTCCCTGATGTTTCTGCCTTATTCTATTTTTAACTCTTTCTGCAAAGAAATAAGGTAGCCCTGATAAGAACTTTTCTTTCCAAAATTCGTGATGGCTATCTTCCCTAGTAAATATTTTGGAAAAGAACACATCTTTATACCACTTAAAGTTTGATAAACTATGACATTTGAGATTCATTAATTGTTCTTGAGTTTTATCAAGTTGTAAACTAGTAGTACTTCCTATAAAATGTTTTGCAATAGTATAAATTAGTGTATTAACACAATCAGTTATTTGATTATTATCTTCAAGTTTTACTGCATTAAATATATCCATTTTTGCTTCTTCATTTATGTGAAAATCCCACCAACCTTTAAGTTGGCCTGTAAAACCTTGTATTATGGCTTTGGCTATGTTCTGATCATGATTGCCTTTGACTCGGCAAGCAGTAGCATACATAGTCATGTAATGTAATTTTATCTGAATTTGGTACTCTGAATGGCCATCTATATTCCATTCATCTATAGAAGTACCATCAAAAGTAGCTCTATTAAGATAATGTTCCTGTTCTTCAATTAACAAATCAACAGGAGTTGACCTAGGGTAATAAGGCTTTCTATTTTGATTATTACCAAACGTAACTTTATTTATCTCATAAGGCTTTTCTGGTAATTCTTTTTTAAACATTTTTTCTAATTGATCAATTTGATCATTAGTATCTTCTTCTCCTTCAAACTTTTTAGAAAAGTCGTGTATTTCAGTTAGTGGAGCTATTTTTTTATTCTTAATCCCAAGATTTTTTAATCTCTTTATTATTTCCTCAAGCATTTCTGAGTTTTCTGAATTTTTATCTATATTAATGTTAATTTTTTCAGAGGATAAAGGTTTGAATAAAACCTTATCCTTTTCTATAGGTTGTTCAACCCTTCCTTTTTCAGGAAAACCTTATCCTTTTCTATAGGTTGTTCAACCCTTCCTTTTTCAGGAACATCTTTATATAGATGTGAATTCATATTTTGCTCAATTCTTGTAAGTTGTTTTCCCATGGTTTGTAAAGATAAATTGGTGTAATTGTTTTGCTCTATAGTAGCTTCGATTTTATTATCTTTTCTATAGGGGGTACAATTACCTCTTCCTTGTTAATTTTAATAGACAAGTTAACTTCAGGGGATGTATACTTCTAATATTTTTCCCTGTTGTAGTTATAAAATTCTGATATGCCGAATTTATATTAGCAACTGTAAGTACATCTTCGAAATCAGGATATTTATCCTTTTTCTTCCCAAATTTGTAAAAGATTCTTTTATATCTTTTAAACCATTTCTTCTGACTAGATATTGGTTTTAAATAAAACCATTTTCTTTTAATTTCATTTTCTTCAGAATAAAATATTGCTTTTAAATGTCCTGAGAATGGAAACTCTAGGTTTTCGTCTAAAGTTAACGTATTTATTCCAAAGACACTTCTTTCGTCCTCATATCCCATATCAGAGGGAGTAGGGGACCTAGCTCTTGATGAAGAGGATATTTCAACCCTATATTCCGGTTGGCTCACACCATCAGGCGTCTTATTTAAATTTATTTGTTCCTTTTCAAATCGAGTTAAAGGAACTAAAGAAGTTGAACTTCTACCCTTTTCATTTTTATCACTAGCAGAGATTTTCATCGTGATCTTCAACGAATCAAGTCAATATGATGTATGAACAATATATATGAGAGAAAACCAGCCTCATGTGGTCATTAAGGCCCCGAAAATTAGGCGTTCAAATTTTCGAAAAACCCAAAGGGGTACCCCTTTGAGTTTCTTTGGGGATCTACACGCAGCTTTCGTGAAATGACCCTAACTCTTAGCTCGAAGGTTCAGATCCGAAATGACAAAAAAATTATCATAAGTTGAAATTTCGGCGTACTGAGGGGTTTAGGTGCCTTGTGGAACTGATTTTGGACCATAAGGACAATGTGAGGCTTCATTTCTCTTACATATATTGTTTTCACATGATGTTTTGTCGGTTCGTAATGAAGTCGGTCAAAATTTCCACGGTTGAAAATTCTTAAAAAAACCAAAGGGTACCCCTTTGGGCTTTTTTGAAAATTTGAACGCCTAATTTTCAGGGCTTAATGACCACTTGAGGCTGATTTTCTATCACATATATTGTTCATACATCGTATTAAGTCGATATGTTCAAGAGCGTTGTGAAAATTCCTCCGTAAAAAATTCTCGAAAAACCTAAAGTGGTACCCCTTTCGGGTTTTTGGGGGGTCTACACGCAACTTTCGTAAAATGACTCTAACTCCCAACTCGAACGTCCAAATTGCCTAATTCTTGATGCGTTGGAAAGCTAACTCGACGAGATATAAGAGAATTTTAAGCTCCTGTGTTCAATTCCGATCTAATATGACAGAAAAATTATTATAAGTTGAAATTTCGATGTACCGAGGGGTCTAGGTGTCTCTTGCGGAACTGATTTCGGGGTCGTAGGACAACATGAGACTTCATTTCTCTCACATACATTGTTTCCACATGATGTTGAATCGGTTCGTAGAGAAAATGGCCAAAAATTCCATGATCGAAAATTCTCAAAAAAACGAAAGAGATACCCTTTGAGTTTTTCGAATTGAACACATAATTTTCGTGGTCTTAATGACCATTAAGGTTGGTTTTCCTTATATATGTTGTTTATATATCAATACGTATTGTGTCAATCCGTTGAAGAACATGATAAAAATTCTTCGTTGAATATTCTCGACAAAAACTAAAAAGATACCTATCTAGTTTTTTTTAGTCTATGCGCAACTTTTGTAAAACAATTGTAACTCTCAGCTAGAACGTGCAAATGCTGCTGGACCTGCCTTTTAGTCAATTATAATTACAGACCTGGTATTCGAAATAGATGATTTGACGAAAGAAATTTCTCCTCTCTCTTTCTCACGCGCGCAATACGGAGACGATGAAGAGAATCCCACGCATCAAATTTCCTCAAAAGGCATCCCAAATCGTCTGGTACGTTTTTTTGTTTCTTTATGCAATCAAGCTGAGGTTTCGATTTTCATGATGTACATTTTCTTTTTCTAGAAGTTTTCATTACTCGCGAAGGGCCTTTACCAAACTGCCATGACTGAGGTTGAAATTTGGCATTTTATTTATGTATTTAGCGTACCTGTTTTTGGGGGTAATTTGGAGCTACGCTGCAATCTTAGAGTGTTTATTTGCCTCTTTTGTTGAAAGAAAGCTGAATGCGGATCTTGTGTATGTTGAAATGAAGCTTCAAATTCTTGTCTTGAGTTGCGTTTATCTTTCGGTGTCAATGTTTTCCTGAAGATCTTTAGTAGGGTATTTGGAATTGGATTTTCGACTACTTATTTTCCGTTGTAAAAATCATAAACAGTTGTGAATTTTACATTTTGTTTACTTCTAATTCATGTCACTAATCTAAAAAGTAGTTTTGGTTGGTATTGGATTCCAGCTTAACAGAGTATGAAAGTAAACAGATGCTTAGATAATGACTTTAGATGGATAAATTTCTTATAAGGTGTTGCAATATCATTTTTTTTACTGTTTACCTCTAGTAACATTCTTCACGTTTCTTCCTTATTTTGTTCCACCATCTCTATTGGGCTATATATGCATCTCATAGAACTGTACAAGTTATGTTGGGTTATGATCTAATGATATAATGTGTGAATGATGATGACCTATCTGTGAATGATGCTGCTATCAACCATGAACATTCCTTCTATATATATTGCCATGTTTGTTCACGAAATTTATGCTTTCTTGTAATTTATGAGATGGGCCTGTGTAAAGTAGTATAATTGTGGGGACTGATTTGATTTCGTTAGAAGATGCTCGCTCCCTGTCGGACCTTGGTTCTGATTGCATGCCATCTGTTTGATGAAATGGCTGGCTTAAGAATTTTAACAATATCTGAAGGAAGGAGCCTATCACTTTGATTCATAATCTAGAATAATCTACCATAACAAGTGCAAACAAAAATATTGAATTTAATATGTTGGCATGTAAAAAGTAAGTCAATATTGTTGGTCGAGTTTGATACATTGGTTACAATTGTGTTATGTTTATTTGTTGGATAGTTGGTTTAAAATTGATATAGATAGATTATTGCAATGAAATCATACCTCCATGTTAATAAGTTGTTGTGTTTTTTTGTTTTTTCAGATCAAGGTCCAAAATGTCAAGAATAACCTCTGTAACAAGACTGGCAAGATTGGTTAGCCAAATTAAGGTAGAAAGACCTTGGCCTCTATCTTCCAGCTACAATACTATACGACACTCTACCATCTATCGGCAAAACAATGAAGAGGAATGGAATTCGCAAAAATTAGGAATGCCAACAATTCCACACCTCAGAGTCATATTAAAGATCATGGAATACCCAGCGCTAAATAGGAGACAACATTCCTAGAAAGGATAAGATCAAGTTTCTTGTGAGCACCCTTGTGGATCTCCAAGATAGTAAAGAATCCGTATACAATACCCTTGATGCTTGGGTTGCATGGGAACATAGCTTCCCAATTGGGGCTCTGAAGAATGTATTACTTGCTCTTGAGAAAGAGCAACAGTGGGATTGGGTAATCCAGGTTATTAAATGGATGCTGAGCAAAGGACAGGGCACAACCAGACCAGGGGAACATATGGCCAGTTGATTCATGCTCTGGATATGGATCATAGGGTCGAGGAAGCACATGAGATTTGGAAAAAGAAGCTTGCTTTTGATTTACATTCAGTTCCATGGAAATTGTGTCGTCTTATGATCTCAGTATTCCATCGGAACAATATGCTTGAGGATCTTGTGAAGCTGTTCAAGGGCTTGGAAGCTTTTGATCGCAAACCACCAGAGAAATCCATAGTGCAGAAAGTAGCTGATGCATATGAGCTGCTGGGCTTGCCTGAAGAGAAGGAACGAATACTGGAGAAGTACAAAGATCTGTTTGCTGAGTCATCCAACGGTAACAGGAAATCCAAGAAAAGAAAATCAAGTTGAAAAAGGTGAATTGAGTCTCATTGTCTATTGTAATTAGACTTGTGGATGATTTCACATTTAGCTTGAACCGATAGCATGATACTCATCCTTAGGTCTGGAACTCAATTTTGAAGGAATAGGTTTTCAATTTTGTGTATCAATTACGCATGTCTTGAATTTTCACTGTGCTTTGGTTGCTCAGCAACTATGGAGCAGTACTTGCTAGTTAGTCTCATATATATTGTTCAAAATCAAGAAACTATTTACAGACAGTATTTCGTGATGGGCCTTAATGACTCATAGGTTTGGGCCGCATATTGGGCCTTGCCTCACCAAGCTAATTTGATAAAACCTTGTTATGTTATGTACAGTCATTTGACAAGTGGGTATCTTTCTAACATTCCCTCCACTCCTAAGAAACATTCTGTTTGGACAAAGGCAATTGATCATGGGATGGTGCAATTCGATTAAGAATCACTTGTGACTATGCCAAACATAGGACTAAACCTTTTATAATTACGACATAAACCCAACTACTACATTTCCTATATATAAATGTAGAAATCTCGAGTTGCATGCTTCAACAACACACGTCCAAACAAATCCATTTTTTTCTCATCAATCACAATGCTTGATTTCCTGCTTTCTATATTCCCTTCGTTGAACTAACTGAATCGGGAAACCCGACGACAACTTGGGTATGGAAAAGAGTTGAAATTGAAGTCATCATCTTTAAACTTAAAGAAAACGGTGAGGTGTGAGTTTTGCTTGAAAAGGATGAAATTGATGTCGAGAAATGTGGAAAGAAATTGAAGATAGTTGTAAAAGTCTGATTTTATTTTGATTTTCTGCAGAGGTTGAAATTCAAAAGCAGTACAAAAGATGGGGGATGAAAAGTGTAAAATGTGATCCCCTGCCCTCTCTCTCTCTTGCTTCATCTTATACATGCATATTCCTTAGGCTTTGTAAATGAAATGGGCTTTTAGAATCTCATGGGCTTAATTGACGTATGGGCTTTATATCTTTGTTTCCTCTTGGGCCTTATTCTGGTAGGCCCAAGTCTATTTTGATTCATATCAACCACTCCCCCCCCTAGTATGGCCCAAAAGTTCTGTCTCGCAGAACTGGTTTGGCTACGTGAGTCGAAAATAAGGGTCTGCATTCGGGATCAACTTAATAAAGTTTTAGGTAGAGCTGGACAAAGACAGAGCTTCACATTAATTTGTTGTGGATAAGTACAGACCCAGAGGTCTGACCTATGATAAGAAGAGTGTTATCAGGACCATATTGGATGAGTCTCTGCTCCGCAGATCAGAGGATGACGCAGACGTAGAAGTCTGGCCTCTGCCAGGAAGACGTAAAATGAGACCGCGTTGACTGAGTCTCTGCTCCGCAGGTCAGAGGTGTCGCAGACGTAAAAGTCTGGCCTCTGCCAGGAAGACGTAAAATGAGACCGCGTTGACTGAGTCTCTGCTCCGCAGGTCAGAGGTGTCGCAAACGTAAAAGTCTGGCCTTTGCCAGGAAGACGTAAAATGAGACCGCGTTGACTGAGTCTCTGCTCCGCAGGTCAGAGGTGTCGCAGACGTAAAAGTCTGGCCTCTGCCAGGAAGACGTAAAATGAGACCGCGTTGACTGAGTCTCTGCTCCGCAGGTCAGAGGTGTCGCAGATGTAAAAGTCTGGCCTCTGCCAGGAAGACGTAAAATGAGACCGCGTTGACTGAGTCTCTGCTCCGCAGGTCAAAGGTGTCGCAGACGTAAAAGTCTGGCCTCTGCCAGGAAGACGTAAAATGAGACCGCGTTGACTGAGTCTCTGCTCCGCAGGTCAGAGGATGACGCAGACGTAGAAGTCTGGCCTCTGCCAGGAAGACGTAAAATGAGACCGCGTTGACTGAGTCTCTGCTCCGCAGGTCAGAGGATGACGCAGACGTAGAAGTCTGGCCTGAATCTGAGAGACCTGTAATTCCACATCTTATCAGTAGCTCCGACATAGAACTGATAACTGACAGATCTGAAAATAATTAGAAAAACCAATTTAGAACAGATAATTGACAGATCTGAAAATAATTAGAAAATCTAATTTAGAGCGGATAATTAACAAATCTGATTTGAGAGGCAGATCTGAGCAGATCAAAACTTCACAGACAAATCGGATTTGAGATACAGATCCGATTTAAAGCGATCTGAGCAGAACCAACATTCGCAGACAGATCTGATTTGAGAGGCAGATCAGACAGATCTGATTTGAGAGGCAGATCTGATTTAAAGCAATCTGAGCAGAACCAACTTGAGAGGCAGATCTGATTTAAAGGGCTGATTTGAGCAGGTCTTATTTAAGAATTGATTTCTACGCCTGATTTTTACGGAATCAAAGTTCATAACATGGTATAACAGATAAGATTTCACCTAGCAGACAAGTTTACGGAATCAAAGTTCATAACATGGTATAACAGATAAGATTTCACCTAGCAGACAAGATAAAATAAAACTTCATGTAGTGTAGTATATTTGACTTGAGCTGAAAGCTAGCAAATATAATTTTCTGAACAAATAGCAAACATGGCGGATTCAAAAATGAGTTATGAAACTAAGAATGTAAAATTTAGATATTAAAATCTCTTTCAAAGAATATTCATAATCGAGATTAAAAATCAATCATCAAAATTAATAATGACAAGCACATCTGTAGGTGAAGGTATCCCCTTTTGCAGATCTTTCCACGTCAGCTCTGAGAGATGGCTGATAGGCTTTGAAGCTCTTGTCAGATCTGGTGTAGACTTGGCGAGGAGCAGGGCTCGGCAGATCTGGACAGGAGAGTTCTGGCGACTTAACCAGCCGGAGAAATAGAGCAGAGCTTGAGGAGATGCATAAATGAAACTGGAGGTGCAGCAGGGCTGCAATCCTTCGCTAGGTAGAGCCTTTGTCGTGCCGAGCTGCGACCGGGCAGGTTCACAAAAACTTTAATTTGCAGATCTTCGCTCAACCCAGAGACATGGATAATAGCTTTCGAATGTGCTTCAGATAACGAATGTGCTTCAGATCTATAGGTTTGATAGCTATCCGAACTAATGTGCTGCAGAAGGCCTGAAACTTGGAAGAAATCTTTATATATATAAAAACACAACATTGCCAAAAAAAAAAGAAAGTTACAATTTTTCCCGCCTATAATCACTTTCTACTTATAGAAATATATATGTATATATAAATGATATTTAATGTGAATAAAATCTTTATAATTTTTAATATTAAACATACATATATATGTGCATATAATTATACTGATGATATGATTAGATGTTAATTAAGAAAGAACTCTTGCAATTATATTAAACAAGATTCAATTAATTTGCCTAAATCTTGCAACCCTATTTTGGAAATAATTTGTGGAAATTAATATAATAAAAGGAAATATTCAATTTTTACAGATTAAATGATTCAATTTCATACCTTCAAAATAGAGAAAGTCAACTTTATGTCATTAGCAATAATTAATGGATTTATTTAAATAGTTTATGATTATTAATTGGATATTGTCATATTTCAAATTAATATTATGTTTCCAAAATATCATGAATCAATTTATATATATATATATACATATATATATATATAAACTTAGATACATATATATGTGTATATACTTACTTATTAAAAGTCAACTACTAACCTTAAAAACCATTTACTTATATTTGGAAAAGTATATATAGTTGATTTACAAACAAAATGCATTATTAGTCATCCAATTTATATAGATATGAATATAAATTAATAAATGTGATAATATAGTGTACACAGGTTAATATTATATTATATAATATGTTTTTTTTTTTGAAAAGAACTATATCATATATCTACGTATTTTTATATATAAAAAACACAAATATTGCTTAAAATAGTAAGACAATGATATCCCAAAAAACCCCCTACTATAATTAGAAATAAATAGATGACATTAGTTTTATGTTTATTTATTTCTTGAAGTATTTAATATATATTTAGAAATATATGTGAATTCATATATACAAATAACATATATATACAAGTCAACTATTATCTTTAAATATCTTTTAATTATTTTAGGAAAAAACGTAGCATTAATACATGTTTTTTATTTGGAAAAAGTAGAGATATTTCCTTTTCTTTTATTTGAAATAAAAAAATTAAATCCAATTTGATTCATTGATTTTATTTTTAAATATCCTTTATCATCTCAAAGATAAAACTATTTAATATATTAAGAAGATTAATCAATATAATTATTAAAAAATATCACGATATACACTTATTTCCTTATATTTTTAGAATTATGTTATTTAAAGATTACAAGTGTCATTATATATGAAAACTTATTAATTTACTCGAATCAATTTATTATACCATATTTTAGATGTGAATGTTAATTAATTTATAAGATGATTATATATATATATATATATATATTGTATTTATCCAAATAAATGTAAATTTTATAACTATATAAAAGATTATAAATTCAAGATTTTCCAAAAAAAAAAAACCCAAAATTATGCACTCGCAATAACAATCAATTATGTTCATACCATATATAATTCACTAATTCCATATCTAATAAACATATATATCTTTCATTATAAATATGAGAGAATAAACTTGGAATTCACTCATGCATTTTCCATTCACATTTTTCTCAAATTATGCACTCATCCATACCCTTAATTATTTATTTTTTTGTTCACAAAGGTATAAGTGAAAACAAAATAATATTTCATTTTATTCACAATATTTGAATATTCAAAGTATTTAATCCACTTATTTTATTTTAAAACTTATGTTTTATATCTTTTTTCAATTTCAGATATAATAAAATATAAATAAAATTATAATTATATTTCATAAAAAGTTTAATCCCGTGCATCGCACGGGCGAAAAACTAGTGAACGTTACCACAATCTTAAAAATCCAATCAACACAACATTTGTAAAAGTCTGATTTTATTTTGATTTTCTGCAGAGGTTTAAATTCAAAAGCAGTACGAAAGATGGGGATGAAAAGTGTAAAATGTGATCCCCTGCCCTCTCTCTCTCTTGCTTCATCTTATACATGCATATTCCTTAGGCTTTGTAAATGAAATGGGCTTTTAGAATCTCATGGACTTAATTGACGTATGGGCTTTATATCTTTGTTTCCTCTTGGGCCTTATTCTGGTAGGTCCAAGTCTATTTTGATCCATATCAATAGTGATGAGAAAAGAAACAGTTTGTCGACTGCTGTCCAAGTGCAAAGATGGAGGGATTCTTGAATATGAGGATGTGGTTAATGATCGTCTCTTTTCCTACAATGCCAAACATGATTAATGATTGCATCTTGCCATTTCTTGTTATTATATTGGAGGATTAGGGCATGAGTATCAATTGAATGGTGTAGTATCATTCGTAAATGAAATACTAATTATAAAATTAAAGAATAATTGAATCTTTTATCTTGTCATCTCTTCTCTCTCGTTCTCTTTCCTCTCTCTTCTCTAAGAATGTTCTTGCTGGGGAACAATTCACCCCTACAAAAATGATGACTTTTACTTTTTGAATAGAATAATATTATTTGTCCTAAGAACTTGTGTCAAGAATGATGCTCTTGAATGACTGATGCAGATGCTCTTATAAGATCATAATTCAACTTTTTACTTTTTTTTCCAATTATGTTAGGGAATTAATAAAGATGGATGTTTGAGAAACTTTCAAGATTATATTATGCTACCAGTATTGCCCTGCCAACATGCATCTGAATCTTTCTATTTTAATTCATTTTTGATAATAAGAAAAAGAGTAATCCGGCCGCAAGTGGTTGTTAAGGTCTCGAAAATTTAGGCATCCATCATTCGAGAAAACGCAAGAGGTAACTTTTGGGTTTTTCAAGAAATTTTGGGAAAAAAAAGTTTTTTAGTCATCTATGTTTACCTCATTAGATTTTTAGTCTTCTATCTTTCAACTTTTTATTTTTAGTCCTCTATATTTATTTCATTAGATTTTTAGTCCTCAAATTTTCAACTTTTGAATTTTAGTCCTCTATGTTTAAAAAAGGATCAATTTCCAAAGTACCCAAATTCATAAGTCATGGAACTTATTTACCCATTTTTGTGGGAAATAACTTTTCTACCCAATTTAGGTAGTAAAATGTCCAATTTGCCCTCAACTTAACTACATATTTACATAATGTAAAAATTATATATAAATACACTAAATACAAAATACAAGTGAAAATATACTAACTAAATACAAAATATAAAATTTAAAATGAAATCCAAAGACAAAATTCCCCCATTTTGAAAAGTTGAAAATTTATTTCCTCCCACACCAAATATCATTTGCCTTCACACCAAATTTCATTTCCCCACACCAATACTGTCCAATTTGGTTATAATGTGTTGACAACATCTGTTGTTGGCATGGATCATGAAGAAGTTCGTTGAAAAAATGTTTGAGGCAAAGTATTGAGATTCTTCTACTAAGTGTGGTAATGAGATAACTTTGTCACTATCCTAAAGTTATGTGTTTCAGTCTTTTCTTTTTCTCACTTGGTAATGAATTTCATGTGGAAGTTGCATCGAAGCATTCCGTGCGGCTCTTTTTGGCTTCTGAACTGGTACGAGACATTTGAGACTTCTAATGTGATATTTTTGATGAATCTATAAAAAATAAAAATAAAAAATCCACCAAAACTCCATTGTACCAACCACTTCAATCATATACTCTCCTACAAAGAACTCTACAATGTGCAATCCTCACCACTTCAACACCAATTGCAAATGAAAATTTTAGAATAAAGTTTGGATATCACTGGTAAATCTGAAGATGTATTTTGCTGCAATTATCAAATCAAGATGGAAACCGAGCTGATCAGTGAAGGAGGTCGAAAAAGGTTGAATGTTATGGAGTCACTTTGAATTTGATGATTTGAAGGTTGAGTGAACCTCCTGAATTTTCTGATGTGAATAATTGTATGTTCGTATATGCGCATTTACGATATGTACACGATATGGATGTTACAGCGTGTACACGATATGAGTAGTTGTGTTTACGATATGAGTGGTCGTGTTCACGATATGTGTGCATCGTGAACATGATACAAGTAGTCGTGTTCACGATATTCTGGATATATGCACATTTAAACTCGACTTAAGTAATATCACTCGAGTCGAGTTGGACTCGCTGTAATCATTAAGATGGCGACTCATGTATGTATCGTGAACACGATATGAGTAGTCGTGTTCATGATAATCTAAAAAAATGACGTTAAGTTTTGAAAACCATTTTAATCATTACATGTGAGTCCCATTATCCACTAATTTTTATTCTATTTTATTTATTTATTATCAATTCAAATTAATTATTTATTGGTTGCATTTTTTAATAGTGTCAAAATCGTCATATTAGACTAATTAATTATGACATTAATAATTTTCAATTCACATTAAAATATAATTAATAATAAAATAATAAATTAATATTTAGTTCAAATTTTTGTTTTCTAGATTAATTACATTAAAAAAAGACATATATATTGCTAGCAATTAATTGAAAATATCAATCGACAATACAATACATTTGACATACAATTAATATAAATGACCAATTAATTTTTTCAAGTTCACAAATAGTGTCCAAATGTATTCAACTAAATCCGCTCGAAGTTGATGATGTATTTGATTGTCATGGAGCTCGAAATTCATTTGAAGAAAATTTGGCAATATATATCACAATATTTATTTGTTGCACATATACTTTACCATATTTGTAAATTTATACTATGTAATAAAAAGATCAACGACCTATGCAAATTACTCCCAAAAGATATTTCATTAGATCATTTTGTAAATTTTCATATGTGCTTCTAAAAAAATTATATTATTTATATTTTATAATATGATTATAACATAATTTAAATGATATATACACATGTTATACAACATTAAATGAAAAAAAGCTACAATGTATAAACATTTCAAATTAAAATTTAATTATTCAAATTTTCTAATAAAAGATATATGCAATTTAAAATAGATTTTATAAAAAAAAAATCAAATAGAAAAGTATTAAATGTTAAAAGAAGGGATGATTCTTTAAATGTTTTATGTTGTTTTTCACGGCACCCAATTGAAAGAATGTAACTTTTGTCATTCAAGTGTCATTCAATCAATCATCCAATGTAGACTACACAACTCCCTGTATTACTTGGTCTCCAGTCATATCATGAACAAGTATTACACATTTACATATCGTGACAATAGCTGATGGACGTTCATATCGTGAACATGTATTCTCAATTCATATCATGAACAAGTATTATCATTTCATATCGTGAACATGGATTAAATTTTCATATCGTGAACACGCATTATCAATTAATATCGTGAACAAGTGTTATCAGTTCATATCGTGAACATGTATTAAATTTTCATATCGTGAACACGCATTATCAGTTCATATCGTGAACACATATTAAATTTTCATATCGTGAACACGTATTATCAGTTCATATCGTGAATATGTATTGCATTTCAAATCGTGAACATTCATTCTCAAAAAGGAGAACTACCCAACATCAATGGCGAAAAAAAACCTAAAACAAAAGAGATACTATCGTGCATATCAACATATCTTCATAAGGGAGCTGTATCGTGAAGAATCATTCTCAGAAGTCAGAACTACCCAAAATCAATATACAGTGATAATGCTGAAACCTAAAACAAAAGAGTTTGTGCTATTAAATATGGTGTATATCAACTTAAGTTCAAACAGAAATTTAAACAATAAAATTCATGAGGAGTTTACAATGAAACATCACTAAATACTCAGAACATAGAAATAAAAATGAAACTTACCATTTGCAATGAAGCTTCAGTTGCTTTTGACGAGCTTCAAGGTTTCAATGGAGATAAGGATCATGAAAAATGAGAAAATTGGTCAAGCCTTGCAAGGATTCTTCAGAGGAGATGAGAACATGAAAATGTGATTGCAAAAAGTGGGTTATGGTGTTTTTGGAGTTCCAAATTACTTTTTGAACTTCCATTACATTATTTAATTTGAATACAATGTATTAAATTGTATATTTGAATTAAATTATAATGTATTGCAATGAACAACAATACAAACTTAAGTTGAGGGTAATGTTGACATTTCACTAGCCAAATTGGCTAAAAAATTATTTCTAAAAAATATGGGTAGATTAGATCCTTGACCCATCAATTTGGGTAAATGGAGGTATTTCCACTTAAAAAATATCATTGTTCTAAATTTCAAAACTAGTAAAATATGAATAGTGTCATTTTTTTAAGTTTTGTATTATCCATTTTCGACACAAAATGTATATAATTTATGTGAAATAAACTATTAGTTACTTAGTATCAATTTCGTGCTAATTTTTTTTATTTCTCATATTCACAAAACTCTAAATCAATTGTAACAAGATGAAAAATAGAATTATGAATTAATAATAATTTACCCTTGTTAGATGAAGGAAAACTTTTGTTTTTTTGTGAGAAAAAATAAATTGTGACTAAATTAAAAAGTAAAATATGCTATTACAGGTAAAAGGATTAAAAAAATATATTTTTTAGTTATTGAGGACTAAAATTCAAAAATTGAAAAATAGAGGACTAAAAGTCTAATTAAACAAACATAGATGATTAAAAATTAGAAGTTGAAAGATAGAGGACTAAAGAATTAAGGCAAAAACTTTTATACATCAGGTGCATGGATCTAGCATCCATACACCTAACCCAACCGGCGCGTGTACGCGCTCCCACGCACATTTACGTGCCTGCACGCGCCCCCACGCGCCTAGAACTCGCGCAGAAGCTCACCCAAGTTCGCTCAAATAGACATACATTTATGTATAGTTTGACCTACCTTTGTGTTATTGTTCACCTAATTCTTTAAGTTACTCCCGCAAGTGTACGGTGTAGATCATAGCACGGCAAGCAAGGTCGATCCCGTACAGAGACTATCGTTAGAATTAATTAATTACCTAAATTTTATCCCTAATTTTATCTAAGTATCAAATTCAAAAGATGTCGGATTAATTATGCTAACTAATAGACAATTAAAATTCACGAGATCAAACAAATATTCTAAAACAGATTCTAGAACATGCTTTCATCTGATTCTCCCCTCAACGTCACCTTGACCAATCCAATTTCATTGATTAATAATCCTATATGAGCAATCACGAATATCAAATTAAAAGCTCTCTCGAGTCAATTTAACCGGTTAATTATTATACTACCAGAGGTATCTCTACTCGATCTGATATAACACAACAACTCCCAAAAGCACCTAGGGTTGAAAATCTCATCACATATGTCATTTATCTCTCGATCTCATGCTGCATATATGTCATGTGCTTACTCTTCCGTAATTAAATCTCCTCTCTCGAATTTTGACTTAATTACTTAAACATACTTAATCAGGGGCCCTCTAATCAAACAAGCAATCAAATCATAAACACATGAATATGATCGAAAAATCACGAAATTGAATTAAAATCAAGGATCCATCAAGGTTTGAATCGAACTACTTACATATCCTAAAAACCTACGAAAATCTAGCCAGACATAATATTAATCAAATTCATAGACAAAATTGATAACATCATGTCAAAACCAAAATCCAACAAAAAGTAGAAAAGTATAAAGAAAAACTCTAAGACGACGATCTCGCGATTCTCGATCTACGAATTCTCCTTCGTATTTCTTCCTAGATGCTCTCAGAATATGTGTTTTCTCTCTATGAATGCTTGTGTCCTGATTTCTGGAATTGTTGGAGTATATATCTCTTCTTGGAAGTCTTGGAGGTCAAGAAATCGGATAATAATCATCCAAAAATTGAGTTTTAAATGAATTAGGACACCCGGGCACGGTCGTGCCCCACGGTACGGCCAGACCGTGCCCCGACTGCTCTCGCTTGCCAGCCGCGCACGAACGTGTCCCCAGACACGGCCGTTCATGCGCGGCTGCTTTCTTCTCTGGACATTCGCGCACGGTCGTGCGCCAGTGCAGCCCTGACCGTGCGCGGCTGCATCTGTCCGTGCCCCAATGCACAGCTCCATTTTTCCTTGTTTTCGACCTCGTTTCCTCCTCGTTTCTTCCTCAATCCTTAATCACATTTGAACTTCATACTTTTTCCACTAAAATCATGAAACTTAGCACAAAAAAGGTCAAATGCAACTAATTTATGAAAAGTAACCAAATTGCTATAAAAACGTACACAAACACACTCAATTGACCATAAAATTGTACGCAAAGCTATAGCAAAAATGACACTTATCAGTTATGTTAGACCTAGATCTAACATAACATAAAGGTAGGTCTAACTATACATAAAAGTATGTCTAATACAACGTAATGGTACATGTGGGCAATTTAGGATTTTTTTTTAAAATTAAAGTATGAAATTTGGGCAGAATGGTAGGTTTAACATAACATAAAGGTAGGTCTAATATAACGTAAAGGTAGGTCTAACATAACGTAGTGGTAGGTGCCAAAATTCAAAATCAAAGCGCAAAAAAAAAAAAAAAAGAGGTATGAAATCTGGGCAGATAGGTAGGTTTAACATAGCATAAATGTATGTGTAACATAACTTCAAGGTTGGTCTAACAAAACCTATTGGTAGGTGCAAAATTTAAAAAACCATACGCGAAAAAAAAAATAAGTGGGCCCTTAACCCGGATCCGACCCGGGTGCATGGATCTCAAATCCATGCACCTGATTCATAGGAGACCTACTCAAGAATTAATAAGGGTAAACATAGAGGACTAAAATTTAAAAGTTGAAAGTTAGAGAACTAAAAATATAATGAGGTAAACATAAAGGACTAAAATACATTTTTCCCATAATGTTTTACCGTGTAAGGTTTGACTTGTTTCTCAACGAACTGACTTAACATGATGTTCAAACAATATATATGAGAGAATACTGTCAAACGATGTCTTTAAAACCTCGAACAGCTATGCACGACACACCTAAACCCCTCTCGATATGCTGAAATTTTCAAGTGATAGTGATATTTTGTGCCGTTCGGATCATATTTTCATATGGGAGTTGGTGTTGTATTTGTAGCTCGTTTTACAAGATGTGTAATACATAACTGAGCTTGGGGTTTTAATGACCAAATTTTCTCTCATATATATTGTTTAGGCATTATATTAAGTTTGTCCATTAAATATCAGGTCAAAAATTTCAATGACGAGAATTCTCGAAAAAACCCAAATGAGTACCCTTTGGGTTTTGACGCACAATTTTTGTAAAATATCTATAACTCCCAACTCGAATGTCTGAATGAATAGACATTCATAATTTCAATCCGAAATCAATCGGAAAAAAAAAAGGTCATAAATTGAAATTTCAATGTAACGATTGATTTAGGTATATCGTGCATAACTTTGGAGTTTTAGTGATCATGTGAGGTTGGTTTTCCCTATTTATATTTCTTGGGCATCATATTAAGTTAGTTCATTGACAGCGAGTTGGAAATTCCACTATCAAAAGTTCTCGATAAAAACATGAGGGGATACTCCCTTCGTTTTTTATGGGGTTGATGTGCAGTTATTTTATAATGATTGTACCTCCCAACTCAAATGTTGTGGACGGCCTTATTCTTAATGTGTTGAAAAGCTAACTCAACGAGCTACAAATATGTCTTCAATGGACATCCATAATTCCTAACTCAAATGTCTACCATGTTCTTGATGCTTTAGACAGCTAGTTTGACGAGTTACAAATATTTCTTTAATCGTCATCACAATTCTCGTCCAAAATTAGCAAAACAATGTCATGAATTAACGTTTCGACGTAATGAGAGGTTTAGATATATTATGCATTAGTGAGGTTGGGGTCCTAATGACCACATGAAACTGGTACTCCCTCCTATATATTGTTCGGACATTATATTGAGTCAGTTCATAAAAAGAACGGGTTATCGAACTTTCGAGAAACCCATAGGGACATGCATTTAATGGTGTTGTAGTGTTGGGATGATTAAAATTTGCAAAAATGTTCTTCAAATATGAATATAAAGGTTCCATATGATATTGAGGCCAATAGTTTGAACACATAGAATCCCAAACTTTGATTCTTAGACAAGTTACATATATAGTAGTAAAAGTTGGCATAGAGCAGTTGATACATATAAGCTAGCTAGCTATTCTATTCTACCTCTTGGCGGTGGCAGTAGCACGGTTCTGGACGTAATTCCTGAGAGAAGGTGATTGAGTAAGAGCAAATGGAGTAACTGTGGTACTCTGATTCACATTCTTCTGCTGTATTCTTCGTCTTGCAATATAACCACGAACCCAAGGAGTCACGTCCTCGTTCACTTTGATCATGATGAAGAAGATTATACGATAGATGATGATCATGCTGAACAGGACACTTAGATCCACCCATTTTGATCGATTCACATCAATCTGGAATACATTCTCTAAGATGTATTCTCCTGGAATCTTTGGCAGATCTGGTGTCTGGTTGTCGAAAACCAACCCTTTCAAGTCATTTTGGTATTGCCCCTATTCATTGATGACCATACAAGTATGTATATCAACCATTAACTAAATAAACTCATCATCAATTGAAGTCTATAATATTGATGATCTATACCTGTAGAGCCCAGAAGTGGAAGCTTATGTAAGACATTGGATAACGCCAGAAAGGTTTCGGGATGTCATTTGGGAGTCGGAAGTAGCCCGAGACAAGCATGAAAATCCCCTGCAACAATGTAGGCAAGCATATATAGTTGTTTAGGTAATTAATTAGAAAATGTCATCAGCAGCGAAGGAGAAGCAGTAGTAGAGACCTGGATTCCAGCTCCAATGATGATGCCCATCAGGAAGTTCGGAACGACACTTGCTATAGCCATCATGAGGCTCTCAACCACGGTGACACTGGCGTAAAGACAGAGCACGAAGAACAAGTAATGCGTGATGCCCGGGTGGAGGTGGACCATGAAGTAGCATATAGTACCAGAAATGAAGGTGATCAGTATCAGAAATGGCATTGCAGATAGTGTGTTGCTGATCACAAAGGCACCCACACCATAGTGCCCATTCAGCCTTTCCCTTTGGAACACCTGAGAAAGGCATCCCATTAGCTACCTCCTCCTATCCTAATTAAGCATTCTATTAGCTAAGTGCCGTACCTTCATATCCTCCACGAACGAAGGAAATCCGCCAATCGACATAAAAGTCACGAAACCAAAGACGAAAGATGCACAAGCACCCCTTGCCTGTAAATAAACCAACCAGGTAACTATAATTACACTCACTCACTACTTGAAGGCAGGTAGTTAGATAGTTATATAGTAGCAAGTTAAGATTACCAGGATGGAACTATAGCCTGTTCCCACGTTCAAGTAAATAGTTCCAATGCAAATGGTGACCACAATGTAGATGACAAGCCTCAACCAGTAATACCCAAAGTCCCTCGACATATTAACAAATGAGCGTCGTGTCAAGGTTACTGCCTGCATCAAGAAACTAGCCTGGCTCCCACCAGAATCGAGCACCGTTCCTTTCTGTAATATAATACAGTGATGAATCAAGAAAGTTTTTTAATCTTAGGGGAAACTACACACATATACATATATGACTCACAATTTTAGACATATCCTCAATCTTTTCTCTTGCAGAGTAACAATACTGAGAAGTACGATAAGAGTCGATCAGCGTACGAATAGCTTCAGCCGTTGTCACTCTGTCTACAGGATCATCATTCATCTCAAACTGAAAAGGAATATTAATGAAATGTATCAAATAAGTAAATGTTGGAGGGAGGGGGAGAATTATCTGATATATACCCTTATCTTCATTGATCCCTTGAGCGTTGCTTTAACTTTGTCGAAATCAGAATTGATGCAACGAAGGAAATGATCAGAGGGGTTGCGTAAAGAAGGACAAGGAAAGCCAGCTTGAGCAAAAAACTGCATACATGAACATTGTCTCAATGAGTACTAGGAACAGGTAAAATTAATTTCGACAAGTTAGCAAGCACATCAACAAGAATCGAATATATGTTGTTGCCTCATAAGCTTCGGATGCTTGGCCAAAGTAGATTGTTTTTCCACCAGAGAGTAAGTACAATCTATCAAACAGCTCAAAAACTTCACTACTGGGCTGATGAATCGAGGCTATCACGGTTCGTCCGTCTCTTGATAATCCTCGTAAGGTCTGTGTCACGAAGAAGGCTGATGCACTGAAATATTCAATCCACATGTAAGTGCAGTTATGTATTAGTTATGAAGATAGATAAATGGATAGATAAGATGAATCTGATTGATCGATTACCTGTCAAGTCCACTTGTTGGCTCATCAAGGAAAAGTAACCTTGGCCTCATCAGGATTTCAACAGCAATGCTAACCCTTCTTCTTTCTCCACCACTGATGCCTCGCAGGTGCCAGTTCCCTATCACGGTGTCAGCACAGTCTTGAAGTCCCATCTCGACGATGGTGCTCTCCACCAGCGTTCGTTTATCCGACCATGGCATCCTATCTGGGAGGCGCAGTCGAGCTGAATATGAGATCGTCTCACGGACAGTAAGAGTCCCAATCAAGTTGTCGTCTTGGGTTACATATGCCTGCACCCAACCCATCCATGCTTAAGTAAAAGCTAACAAATAAAGAATGTTAGATATATATGTGATCAAGAATTCAAGTCATGTATATATGTGTTACTGACAGCAGTGCCAAAGGATAGCTTGGCCTTCCGGCCATTGAAAAGAATGGTGCCGGAGAGGAAGGCGTTAGCAGCGAGACGACCGGAGAGGGCGTCGAGCAAGGTAGACTTCCCGGATCCAGAAGGGCCCATGAGAGCAGTGAAGGATCCAGGTTCAGCATAGCCACACAGTTTGTCCAGAACATTCTGGGTGTCTCCATTGCTGAGAGTGACAACCACGGTTAGATCTTTCCAAGCCAGCCTGGCCGACACGTCCCCGACGAACTCAGTGTTGGTCTTCTCCTTCCACAGGCTCTCACTCAAAGGGCTCAGCCCTCCAACTACGATGCCATTGCCTTGTGGCTTGTTCGCCTCGATCTCCATCACCACTTCGTCCACAGCAGCTGATGAGCTCTTCATCTTCATCATCTATATATAGATCTCTCTCAAGTCTACCACCTGATTATATGTATATATATATATAGAAGTAAGTAAGTAACTAACAAGGAAGAAAATGGTTTGTGTATGATGAACGCAAGCAATGTGAATTTGACTTGATCATGGTAGGAATGTGTACATGTAACACACAAAAGGAGTGAGTGAGTGATATGGATGGCCAAGAATTATCCCATCCATTCCATCTCTGAAGAGTGGAGAGAAGTGAATGATAGGAATGTGAATAAAGATGGAAAGTAAATGAATGAAGTGGAAATGGAAGAAATGATCTTCCATTGTAATACAATGAGGGAGGGAGGGAGGGAGGGGGCAATAAATGTGCACAGGTAGATGTTGGTTGAAGGAATTAAATGCAGAAACCGACCCAATTCAAAGTTGAGTAGTAGTAGTAGTAATTAAGCTGTGGGAGGTTGGCAGTGGCACTACTTAAATTGTTAGGCACCGTTCACATCACATACATACCTCCATGCCATCTTTCTCAAACCTTAACCTAACCCATTCCTCAATCATGTCTAATGTCTCATTACCAATTTTAACCACCATATATCACACAATCTCGTGTCGTCTCTACCTAGGTCTGCACACCACGCAAGTATATATTTATATATATATGTTCGATGCGACTATGCACTGATCGTGCATATTGTGAGCGTGTGCGAGACTCGTATTGTGTGTGCGTTGGCTATGCCACGTGGCAGTCATCATATCGTTCACATATCATATCTGTATGCCAAGCGGAGATTATGAGATATTTTCCTTCATATAATATAATATTGGTTAAGAAATTCAGTTCATTTCACTAGGAAATAATTACTCCCTCCATCCCAGTCGAATTTGCCTACTTGTCATTTTTGTTTGTCCCAATCCAATTTGTCAGTCCATAAATGGTAAAGAAATTATAAAGCAAAAAATATAAAAAATATTTTTTAATCAAAAAGTAAGCAAAAAGTAACCTAAAACAACAAGTCAACTACATTTTCTTAGGTCCTGTGTCCGGTTCAAGTAGGCAAATTAGACCGGGACGAAAGTAGTACTACTTTCTATGTTACCATATATGCACTTGTCTCTTTCCTTTTCAATTTATATTCTAATGTATAGACATAAATTACATATGCGTTGACTCTAGCCTAGTATGGACATCCCAGTTGAAAATCGCGAAATTTATACTGATTATTACAAGTGCCGTCTCCTTTTTGAACTAAACTGGCCATTTAATTTGTACGTATGAATACGTGTAAGTTTGGATGGACGTGACTAAGATGGTCTAGTCTAAGTTTTAGGAAAGTATTGACATACAAATATTCATTTTTCCCTCTAAAAATAATTAACACTCTATTTCCATTTCGTGAATTAAACAAATATAATAATAACAAACAATGATAATATAGAGTAATAATAATAACTTCTTTCAACAATAGTTTGCACTACAACTTCGATCTTTTTAACTATGTCATTGACTCTATCCCTACAAGGCTAGACCTCAGAAAACGTCCCAAACTATTTTCTCATTCTCTTTTTACTTATTACTAGTGTTTCACCTTGTGCGTTGCATAGTAATAAAGTATTTGAAAAACATAATTATATAGTGTGATATGTTGAAAATATTTTATGTTTAATAACTAAATTGTAGTATAAAAATATTTGAATTTAGCTGAATGAACAATTTAATTTATACATCTTCAATGTTTTTCTTTATTTGTATAATGTTAAACATAATGTAAAACTATTTGAACTGAGTAGTATAGAAATAGAAGTATGAATCAATTTACAGAATAAACTATCATTCATAAACTATAAATTTTGACAAACTTCTTTATATACAACTACGTAGTTAGTGAGATTATCCTTTTTTTTAAACTATAGTCGGTGAGATTAAAGAGATTAAATAAAATAATAAATTATCGTCATCAAATTATATTCAAACATATAAAGTATATGATATTGTGCTTTTAATTGTGGGATTGTCTAATATATCAAACAACAAAAATAATTAATAAAAGGGTTATGACTAAATTAACCTTTCAATATGAATATTAATATACATAATCTAAACTAATCGCATATATATAAGTTCAAATATATTTTGATACATAAATGGAAAAGCATCAACTTAGACTGAATTACAAAGGTTTCTATTAATCAAAAATCTTGGAACATTCCAATTAATATTTTAAATTATCACTTAGAAAGATTTTTCTTGTTTTGATTATAAATTTTTAAGTATATTACTTCTTTTATTTAATACTTGAACTTTTTTATTAATATAGGAATTATATAAAACAAAAAATTCATGCATTATATTTCAAAGTAATGTAAGATTCCATCAAATTTGTCATCTATACATTTGAGTTTCAAAATCATTATTACAATATTCCACTATTTAAAAAATTGTGATTTTAAAAAAGTAATATTATTATGGAACACGATTTTCATAAATTATAGGGCAACCATCACAAAATAAAATAATGATGGAAAAAATATAAAATATTGTGAAATATCAAAGTCAATTATTATTATGGGAAATAATTTCATAAATCGTGTTCTCCACGGTTCAAGTAATCAATTAGCAACAATATACATGTTGTATTTTGACACTAACCATTTTTAGTGGATTAAAACAATGGATTCATACATTGCGATGTATGTAGACCTTTTTAGAACCTTAATTTCGCAAATTTATTTTTAAGAATAATGAGATTAATATTGGGCACAAAAATACAAAATAACTATCTTTTATAATGTTGTTCAAGAAACAAAAAACAAAATTTATCTTGCAGAGTCTTAATCTTAAATCTTCAAAATCTCTAATCCAAAATTAGAATCTCCCAATTTCGAATTCCTGCACAAAATAATTTGAATTAGTAAAATAATATAATATTACGTGGCAATAAAAATAATCAATACACAATGCTAATAAAATAACACATACTGTGAATAATTCTTCTTCAAAATACAATTAACAACAACTTAAATCATTCAAAAATGAACACTATGGTCTTTAATTATTGATCCAAACTACAAATATCTCCACTAAATTAATTCATACCCAAATAAATATCCAAAAAGAAGAAGAAGTTAATTCATGAAAACATAATGTTTGGTATGCAAAATTTGAGAAATTGTGAATGGAAAAGGCATGAGTGAATTCCAAGATTATTCTCTCATATTTATAATGAAAAATATGCTTATTAGATATTGAATTTTCATTATATATGATATATATGAACGTAATTGGTTGTTATTGTAATTGCATAATTTTGAGTTTCTTTTTTTGGAAAATATCAAATGTATGATCTTCTATATAAGTTGTAAAAGTTGTATTTATTTGGCTAATATAAATATATATATATATATATATGTATGTATGTATTATCACCTTATTATAAACTAATAAACATTCACATCCAAAATATGACATAGTGAATTGATTCTCATAAATTAATAAGTTTCCATAAATATAACATTTGTAATCTTTAAATAAGATAATTCTGAAAATATAGGAAAGAATTTCATATCATGATACTTTTTTAATAATTGTTTTGTTTATCTTCTTAATATTTTAAATAGTTTTATCATTTTTACTATATTTCAGTTATGACACTTCTTAAATTCTTTGAGATTAATAAATGATATTCAAAAATAAAATCAATAAATCAAATTGGATATTGATGCAAAAAAATCAGTGAATCAAATTGGATTTTTGGTTTTTTTTTTCTTTCAAAAAATATGTAACATCTATATTTTTATCCAAATCAAAAAAGTGTAATGCTACTTTTTTCCTAGAATAACTAAAAGATATTTAAGTGTAACATATATATTGTTCGTATACATAGTCATATATATTTCTAAATATATATTATATATCTAAGGAATAAATAAACATAAAAATAATTATATCTATTTATTTCTAATTATAGTAGGTTTTTTGGGCGAAAATTATTACCATAATGTATTAGAAAATGTTTCGGTTTTTTTATATATAAAGATTTCCAATAGTGGTATTATAGTTACCATATTTAAAAATTCAATTCAATCGGTAAGATTCAATTAGTAAAGTGATTAATTTATATAAAGCTTAATTAATTTTAATTATTTTACATACAAATTTATAAATATGGTAAAAATACAAAATTTATATTATGTATATATATACATTCAAATTTACAAATTATTTTATATATATACATTCAAATCAATTGATAAGATTCAATCACTATAATGTTTGATTTATATTTAATTCATTGATTAGAGTTATTTACAAAATTAAAAGATTATTGCATAATTATTGGAATCTAAAATTAATGGTTATCAATCAACTTAATATCATATATGATTTATATTTATATTATATAAATAAATAAAATATTTCTAGTTTTGGTAAGATATTTTAGGCTGGAAAATATGCACTTTACTATTTGAGGAAACTATTGTGTTTTTATATATACTAGTAGTGTACCCGTGCGTTGCACAGTGTGTTATATATACAATTATTAAAAAAATATAATAACATATAAAATGTAATGATTATTATTTTAACAAAAATATATTGATACTCTTTTAATTTGTATTAGTATAAAGTTAGGTATTTTAACTTTAAATTTATGTCATTATAAATAATTACATTCGAAAATATTAGAAATTTGAAATATATAAAGTAATATATTAATCTATGGATTAAACAAACAAATAACATTATCTGGGTAGTGAAATTTTAAAAAATAAATTTAATATCTAAAAATAAGTTATATGTATTAGAAACGTTATAATTTTAGTATTGAGATAAATAAATTTATATTTTATTGGCATTTATAACTATAAATACACACGTATTTTAATAAATTTTTTTGGTTCAACGCCACATATAGCTAATTTATTTTAAATCAAATAAAAAATTATATCAGCTTATCAAATACATGAAAATCTCTCTTGTCATCTATTTAAATGAAATAATTCAAATTTGGACTTAATCTACACATTTTGAATAAAAAAATTATGAATAATAATTATAAGATTGATAAGTCAATATATCATGGACTAAAAATGATGAAATTTTAATTTTTGAAAAACTAGAAAAATTACATCTGTCCAATCTCTTATGCCACCTCAATTAATCATAATATAAATATAAATAAAATTTGACAACAAATAAATATAAAATAAGAAAGATAAAATAAAATATTTGTATATTTCAAATGAATAAGTTGATTAACTTACAATAATAATTTTAATCTAATTTTTTCTATTTGATATGTTTTATATGTGTAATCTATTAGGTACACCTGTAATATATGTTCATTTCTACATTTTAATATCAATTTACAATAAATTAATACTATACATCATAAAAACGTTTAAAACTGAAAAATTATTGAAGCCCACACACATACATTTCCATATTTCTGTTTGATAAATTTTATATGAATATTAAATTTAAGATCATTAAATAATGATTGATTTTATATATTATATATTTAAAATTGATTTAAAATAGGGTAAATTGCAAAAAACAACCTCAGCTATTGACTTTTTTAAAATTGCAACCTAATCTATATATATTTTTAAGATTGCCACCCAGTCTTTCTGTGGTTTTGCTGATTGTAAAATTTCCGGTCATTTTTCCGACAAATGAATTAATTTTTTTCACTTTGCAACAAAACCTTAATTTTTTTGTCCAATCACAAATCATGATTTTTTTTCGCTTCACACTGATACCTTTATGTTATATATATGAGTGTGACATTTATGTTATATAAGTGTGATCGATATTCATAAAATAAATATCAAGGAAATATTGGTCAAAATTGGTGAAATATATGTAATATCGGTAAAAAATCGATGGAATATCAATAAATATCGAGAAAATATCGGAATATATAGGTAAATATAGGAAAATAACAATAAATATATGTACCCATATTTCCATCGATATCGATATTTTCACGATATTTTCGTGAATTTAAGTTACCTATATTTCCACCGGAATAGAAATTTTCATTCTTGGTTGCAATCTGATAAAAACACAAAGTTCAGGTTGCAATTAGATAAAAAAAAAAAAAACAAAGTTTAGGTTGCAAAGTGAACAAATTAATCTCCATTCGCCGAAAAATTTGCAATCGACAAAACCACAAAAAGACTGGGTGACAATCTGAAAAAAAAAATGATTAGGTTGCAATTTGAAGAAAGTCGATAGTTGGGGTTGTTTTTTTTAATTTACCCTTTAAAACAAGTACTTAAAATAAGATGAGAGATAATAAATATATAATCCCTCATTTCATCTTATTTATCTATTTATTTGAAATTTCTATACAATAAATACTAAATTGAGTATCATAACTGATTTCTTAAATTAAATATTTATTTATTTGTATTGAATTTCTTAAAATACAATAAATAGGTTTATTTATATTTATTTGTATTGAGTTTCTTAAAATACAATAAATAGGTTTGTTTGTATTGAGTTTCTTACAATAAATACAATATGAAAGCAATTAATATGTTTCTTAAAATAGTAATTATTGAATAGGTAGATAATTTATTGCAATTATTTTTGGCAGGATATTCTGCTTTTATATATATATATATATATATATATATATAGATTAAATTAGATATTCCGTGTGTAAAATACAAAGATATTCCTAATTAAATTAATTCTTTTGAGCAAATAGGTTAACATATTTTAACTAGCACTATATATTCCTAATTTAATATAGATATTAATCATGCAATAACTCTCAATACAATATATAATCACAAATACTCATATGCGCACGGTCGACCGTGTCCCAGGACACGACCGTGCACGACTGTGGTGTATAAGTATGTCTTTATTCAACAATAAGTATATGATTTTTCACTATAAGTAGGTGATTATTTTTCCTCGCCCACGACCGTGTCCTGGGGCACGGTCGTGCCTTGCTCGAAAACTAAGAGCAATCTGTGGCGCATGGTCGGGTCTCAGGACACGATCGAGATAAGTATGTGATTTTTATCTATAAGTATATCTTTTAAATCTATAAATATTGTTTTCAAGTACGGTCGACCGTGTCCCAGGACACGACCGTGCGCGAGTGTCGTCGCACATGGGACGGTCTCACAGGAGTCCAGCTCATATACAATTTACTTTAAAAAAATAATTACTCAATTCAATATATATATATATACATCAAAAGTTTAATAGTATAAAAATATCGCAAAAACTCATATGAAACTGTCTCACGGATCCCCTTCCGTGAGTCAGATCTACTTGATCCACCATTCAGCCCAATCCATAATTAAGATAAAACCCAAAAGAAAAGGCCCAATATCATATACCCAATAATTAATTGAGCCTAAGACCAAGCCCAAAATTCTTTCTCCCTTTCTTGGTCGCACAATCTGCCGCATATAACACCAAACTTCATTGGCGTACACCTCGTCGCACGCCTCTGCAGCACCATCCGCAACCACTGAACAGTGAAAGTGTGTCCTACTTCTTCTTGTCTTCATTTATGATCTTTAAATTCTTGATCTTAGTTTTCATATTATGTAATTTCTTGATTTCTAGTAATGCAAGAAGCAATGATGGTGATGATAGAAGACGGTGCTGTCACGGCTCTTGGTGATGGTGAAAAGATCGACAGTGTGAATTAAAGAGGTGATTGTTTGGAGGATGAAGATGGTTGGTGGTTTGGTAAGAGAAGATAATGTTTGAAGATGAGGATGGGGGTTGGAGCGCGGTGATCGTAGACAATAATATAGTTGTAGAACTGGAGTGATGGGCGGCACGATGACTCACTAGAGGGAATGGAGAAGAAGGCGGTGGTTGGAGATGACGAAGAAGATGATGCAGATTGGTGATGGTTGAAGTGAGAGTTACAATGAGAGAGAAGATGAATAGTGTTAGAGAAGATGAATAGTACTGGGTGGTTTTTTTAAATTGATTTTATAATAAATAAATGAAAACTGAAAAAAAAAAAAAAAGATAATAGAAGAAAAGATG
Source organism: Scutellaria baicalensis (assembly GCA_005771605.1). NCBI lineage: Eukaryota > Viridiplantae > Streptophyta > Magnoliopsida > Lamiales > Lamiaceae > Scutellaria > Scutellaria baicalensis. The sequence continues at coordinate 21,563,191 of CM016722.1, read as the reverse complement.
TTGAAAACTATATGACCACTAACTCTAAGTATGCATATGCATTTTAGATATATAAATATTTCTTTTACACCTATAAATATACATTTTTTGTATGTCATTTACATCTATAAGTATGTTTTTAACAACTGTAAGTACGCATTTTTTGTAGCAACAAGATCAAATGATTTTTTCTTAATATTCTACATGAAAGTTGTAATTTTTTAAATTAGTCGTCCAATACCAAGAAGAAGAAAACTAAAATGGTATTTGTACAAGTGAAGTGAACTTAATTTATGTTATTCTAATTTACTTACTGAATATAAATATAAGTATGTATCTGAAGCTATAAGTATGTGTTTCTGTATTAGTCCAATACCAAGTGAAAAAAAAAAAAAACTAAAATGATATTTGTACAAGTGAAGTGAACTTAAATATGTCTTTTAAAGATATAAGTATATGTTTTGATTTTCTATAAGCTTATAGACAATCTAAGTTTGTGTTCAACTTTTTTATTGCAGTTATGTCTGTTAAAGATATGAGTATGTGTTTTGACTTTTTACTCATTTTTAGTCTAAGTATGTTTTTAATGTTATATGTATGTCTTTTAAGCTTATAAGTATGTATTCTAACTTTTCTCACCTTTCTTTATTGTAAGTATACATTTTGATTTTATAAGTATGCCATTTAAATATATAAGTATGTGTTTTTCATTTTCATCCCCTTTTAAACATATGAGTATGTCTTATTTTCATTTTGGATAAGTATTTCTTTTGGTGCTATATGTATGTTTTTTAAGCATATAAGTATGTGTTCTGACCTTCAAAAGCTTTTGTTTGTAGGGATTTTATTGTTCATTGTAGACCTCAAGGGTTTTATCAAGTTTTACAAAGCTTTAATGACAACCAAAGGGAGGATGTAATGTCTATAGAATTTGGTGGATTATTGAAGCTGAGACTTGATAAGTATATTCCCGTTCAATTGGTAATTAGTATACCTTTTAGACATATAAGTATGACTTTTAAGCATATAAGTATGTGTTCTGACTTTTTTCAAAAAAAATTTAGTGTAGGCTTAAAAAAAAAAAGATAGAGGTCCCTAAGGAAAAAGAGGCTGAATTCTTGAGATTTGTTAGCATTCAAGTATACTTAATAGAATACTTGAGATTTTTTACTCACTGACTTCACTAGAACAGAGTATTTATAATCATTAAATAATGTCTTTTTTCAAAAAAGAAAAAAGAATGTTCACTTTTCTAGCTATAAATATGTCGTTTGCATCCATAAGTATATTACATTCATCTATAAGTATAATATTTTTTTTTTACTTACTGAATTCACTAGAACAGAGTATCCAAACACCAAAATAGATGTAAGTATGTCTTTCGCATCCATAAGTATGTCTAATCCACTTATAAGTTTTTTACTCACTGAATTTGCAAGAACAAAATATCCAAGCACCAAAATATCAGATTCAACAATAATAGAAGACAGTAGATGATCATGTTTGTTGCAGAATTTGGTAACTAAAAGAAGACCATGAGCATTGGGAATCAGTTTTTCCTGAGAGTAGCTTTATAATATCTTCTAGTGATGGGGATGAAGAAGAAGATGATGATGGGGACATAAAGGAGGATGGGGATGCTTGTAGAGCAGAAACCGTATGTTGTTCCATCTCACTCTGAGTTGAATGCTTACAAAGAACCTCCTCAGTTAATCATACAACTTTAGCTACACAACTAGCCTCTGTAACTTTGTAAGTATAAGAGAGAGAGAGAGAGAGAGAGAGAGAGAGCAATGTTGCAAAGGAGGAGAAGAGAAAGAGTAGGAGAGCGCGACGCGGTCGAGAGAGAGAGAGAGCAGCGTTGCAGAAGAGGAGGGGAGAAAGAGTAGGAGAGTGTGACGGTGGTGCGACGCGGTGTGAAGATGTAGAAATCTGTGCACAGTAGTGTTGATATCTTCTTGATTTTAGTTTTTGTGGGCTGAGTCTAGGGTTATTTGTGGGTTGGACTGATTTAGAGGTGAGAATTATTTATGAGCTGATTTTATGGGCTGAAATTGATATGATTGGATTGGGTCAAAGCGGGTCAAATAGATTCGTCTCACAGAAGAGGATCCGTGAGACGGTCTCATAAGAGTCCTACTCTAAACGGAAAAGATGAGGGGCAAAAAAGAGGAATACTTGAAATAGCGTGATGTGCGTTGTATGATGATAACCAAAATCATCTACCTAGACTACTGTTTTGAGTTCCAATCATGCTACTTTTTTGTCAATGCAGTAATATTACTTTAGATGTTGAATGTGTAGAGTTGATGATGGTTTCAATGTTTCAGTTGGATTACAAATTCTGTATTTTAAGCTTTACTTTATTAGCTTTTGTGGAAATTAGACAATGAGTTTTCTTAAATTTGATTCTGAACATGAGTATGTATTCTAAATTTCTTTCATATTTTTTTTGTCCAAGTATTCCTTTTAAGCACATAAGTGTGTCTTTTAAGCATATAAGTATTGATCCTAAACATGAATATATATTCTAAATTTCTCTCATATTTTTGGTCCATGTACATCTTTTAAGCACATAAGTATTGATCCTGAACATGAGTATGTATTCTAAATTCTTTCATATTTCTGGTCCAAGTATGTCTTTTAAGCACATAAGTGTATCTTTTAAGCACATAAGTATTGATCCTGAACATGAATATGTATTCTGAATTTCTCTCATATTTTTGGCCCATGTATGCCTTTTAAGCACATAAGTATGTTTTTTTAGCACATAAGTATTGAACATGAATATGTATCCTAAATTTCTCCCATATTTTTTGTCCATGTATGCCTTTTAAGCACATAAGTATACCTTTTTAGCACATAAGTATTGATCCTGAACATGAGTATGTATTCTAAATTCTTTTATATTTCTGGTCCAAGTATGCCTTTTAAGCATATAAATGTGTCGTTTAAGCACATAAGTATTGATCAGAAAAGAGGATTTTTCGACGTGGCGATCACCAAGGATGGAGATTTTCAAGGGACCAAATTTCAGTTCACTTTATCATTTTAGAATTCTATTCTAAAATTCGAATAGAATTAATGAATTTAATTATTAGTTAGTCAACGATTTACAGAAAAGTACATCTTTCATAGCTATAAATATGACTTTTTATAATTATAGGCATGTGTTATTTGTATTTATTTACTCATTGCATACACTTAAACAAAGTTTCAAAACACTAAAATAAATATAAGTATGTCTTTTACATTCATAAGTACGTCTTTCCACCTGTAAGTATGAGTTTTATTGACTCACTGCATGCACTAAAACAGAGTTTCAAAACACCAAAATAGATATAAGTGTGCGTTTTGCATCCATAAGTACGTCTTTTCCACTTGTAAGTATGAGTTTTATTGACTCACTGCATGCACTAAAACAGAGTTTCAAAACACCAAAATAGATATAAGTATGCGTTTTGCATCCATAAGTACGTTTTTTCCACCTGTAAGTATGAGTTTTATTTACTCATTGCATGTAATAAAATAGAGTTTCAAAACACCCAAATAAATATAAGTATGCTTCTTGCATCCATAAGTACATCTTTTCCACATGTAAGTATATGTTTTATTTACTCACTGCATGCACTATAACAGAGACCCAAGATGAAAACACAAAAAATAAAATAAAATTGAGCAACCATGGAAAAACCAATCATGCAAACACCTCTATAAATCTTGTACTGCCTTTAGGCCACAAGAAAAGTACAAAGAAAAACTCTTTTTCTCTCTCATCTCTCTTTCTCTATTGGTGATTGATTTTGGCTGATTTGTGGTTATAATGGTATGGTGGTGTGGGCAAAGTGGTGCAGTGGTGCGGCGAGAAGAGTGATGCGACGGTGGTACAACATTGCGATGCGGCGGTGGGGGAGTGGTGCAACAAGACACAAAATGTGTCTTTATATTACTGGGCTAGATTAGATGAAAGTAGAATTAGTGTGTTGGGCTATTATTATGGGTCAAACTCTATGGGCTGGCCTATGTGGGCTGTAATTAATGTGATGGGTTGGGTCAAATTAGGTCAAAAAGATCCGTCTCATGGAAGGGGATCCGTGAGACGGTCTCACAGGAGTTATACTCATATGCTAAAGTGATTAATTCGTGTACCTTTTATTAATATTTTTGAGTTGAAGATTAATATCTTGGCATCAATCCGGGAATTAATATGTTTAATTGAATAAATAACCTATACTATATCAAATTCCAATTAAGGAACGGGTAGGTCTGATGTGAGACTGTTTCACGGATCTTTTTTTCGTGAGATGAGTCAATCCATAACCCACATTTAGCAATTTATATGGAAATATGTGGATATGAGTTCAATTCATGAGTAATAAGGATCCGTCTCACAGAAATTATCTGTGAGACCGTCTCACATTAGTTTTTGTGTTGTCAAGTAAGTCTCTTGTGCATCAGGTGTATGAATCTTAGATCCATGCAACCGGGTCGGATTCGGGTTACCCAACCCGCTTTTTTTTTTTTTTCGCGCTAACTTTTTTTAAATTTTGGTCATGACTTTTACTTACGTTAAGGATATCTTTATGTAATGTGTAAGAATACATTTAAGTTATGTTAAGGATACCTTTATATCCAGATTTCATACATTTACGTTAAGTTAGATATACTTTTAGGTTATATTAAGGATACCTTTAGGTAATGTTTAGGGATACTTTTAGGTTATGTTAAGGATACATTTATGCCAAAAATTTCATACATTTACTTTACGTCAAACATACCTTTAGATTATGTTAAGGATACATTTATATTATGTTAGAGATACCTTATTCATAACATAGTTGTGTTACACATTTTGTACACAAAAGTATCTCTAACATAACATAAAGGTATCATTAACATAACCTAAAGGTATCCTTAATATAACGTAAAGGTATGTGAGCTGGAGTGAATTCTAAGGGTATCATATCAGGATTTCAAATGAACCTATAATCACAATTTCGAAGGTATCATTAACATCACCTATAGGTATTCTTAACATAATGTAAAGGTATGTTTAATATAACCAAATGGTATTCTTAACATAACTAAAGGTATCCTTAACATAACCTAAATGTATGCTTAACATAACTAAAAAGTATTCTTAACATAACGTGGTATGTAACCGGGAATCAGGATTTCAAAGGTATCCTTAACATAACTAAAATGTATCCTTAACATAACTGAAAGGTATCCTTAACATAACTAAAATGTATCCTTAATGAGCGAATTTGAGTGGATTTGAGCGAATCAGAATAACTCCAATATTTTCATTTAATAGATGTTGTGTTTAAAACAACACTTTCACTGTGCAAAATGTACAAAAAAGACCCCTACTTCAACTGTGCAAAAACCAGGAGTGTTGTTGTGCAAAAAGTGAACAAAAATACATCCACATCCATCAAGACTACAGAATGCCTATATATCTAGGGGTGAAAGCTCACTGCCATCTCCACTTACAAACATCTTCTTTGAACTTTTTCCTTTTTTGGTGGAAAATCTCACATCTTGAGTTATGCCCATACTGAGTCTTGGTGCACCTTCTTTTTCTGGCCCCTAGCATTAATAACAGATTGTTTGTAATATTGTAACATCAGAAAATATACTCAGAATTCACACAAACATAAAATAGAAAAATCTCTTACTTGGCCTTGACTGGAACTTCTTGTTATCCTTTTTACTTCTTCATCTGCAGCTACCATGGAGCTTCTTCTTGTCTGTCTCTGAGGTGAACCAATCACAACAGCTTTTATCTTTTTTCCCTTTCTAGAGACCATCTGTGGATCCTCACACTCTTTCCTCTTATCAATCTACAGAAAACTTCAATTAATGGTCTAAAATGCACCACACATTACTTTCATCAAATATATACTATTTCATACCTTCACTGATTCTTGTGTGTCTACTATTACCTTGGGAGCTTTTCCTTCTTTTTTCCCATCTCCACACTGAAAAGTAAGTATTTCACACATGAACAAAAGTAGAAGCAATCTATCTGTACATGATGGGGATTAGATCTCCTAATCTCTTCTGCATATCTCCACAACACAACATATTGTTCAGCCTCTCCAGAATTACCTAGTGCAAGTGCCTTTTTCTTAGCCCTATACATCTGATGCCTACTAAACACAAGTTTCACTTCCTTCTGCATGACTGACATCATAGACTCAATTGGCCACTTAGGATCAGAAACCAATTTATGTCTATACTTCTCAACCAACCAATTAGATGTAGCATTAGTATTAGACTGTTTTCTAGGGCACTTATGCTTAGGATTGTGAGTTCTAACCACAATAGTGTCCTCCTCCCTCATCTTAGCAGCATATATGGACCATTTACATGTAGGATGTTTACATCTAGCCTGCACCCTAGTCTTATCATTGTTAGGAAAAGTAATCTCTCTCCCCAGCATAATGGAATGATCCCTAACCAGACTCCTAAAGGTATGCATGTCAACAAACTTTTGGCCTACTTCAAAACTAGGCAGCTTCTGTTCACTCACTTTTTTCCCTTTTGTTTTACTAGTACCCACACCAACATCCACATCTTTTTCTACCCCTTCATTTTTTTCACTCATTTGAAAACCACCCCACTCAACATCATAATCAATATGGGAATCAAACAAGACATCATCATCAGAAACTTCACACTCACTATCAACTAAGACAGATAAATCAGAATCAGAACCCACACAATTTCCCTCTTGTATATCAGAATCATCATCACTATCAAGCAAATGGAAAGGGATTTCTCTATCACTTAATTCATCATTATCATTGGTAGGAGTTTCAAGACTAACATTCCCTAATCTAGCAGGTTCAACATTTTCAGAAGGTTCAGGAGCACTAAAACTAAGATCTTTTCTATCACCAACAACCTCACTAATGCACTCATTCAACTCCACATCATTATGATCAACAAAAATACCAACCATCCTATTCTCATCTAAGTGATGAACCACATTCATTGCATCAATGTCAGATTCAACAAGTAAACAAGATGTGCTATCATTTGCCCCAGTTTGACTAACATAAAATGCTTTAACATCTTGTATCCCTAACTCAGTGGCCATAGATTGCAATTCAAGGAGAGAAATCTCATCAGAATTACAGAAATCTATATGACCTATGTCACCCCCTAAATAACATTTATTTCCTAAATCCAAAAACATTCCATTGTAATGGAATCTAATAGTGAAAAATTCAGAATTATGGCCTGCCAACACAGAGAACAACCACATATTACAACACATAAACAAAATAAATGGCAGAATCTAACAGTTAGAAAAAGGGGTCAGATTGCAACATCAAAATTTTAGACCTAATCTGCAGAAACGGCCAAGAAGGATTTCATTGCATTTCTGTGGACAAAATTCATTAACACAATCGTATGATAATCTTCTCAACAAGACCCATTTTCTTTAACCCTAAATTCGAATAAAACCTAAACCCTAAACCCCCAATTTTGAAATAAACCACAAGAATGTGTTTACCCATTTGCAGTAGTTCCCCAAAGCCCGAAATCAAAACCTATGTACCCATTTTCATTAATCCTAAACCCGAAGCTCTTAAGAATAGATTACTTACCATATGCTGGACAAAGAACACCTTCTTCATCGGCCTTGTCCCTCACTTTCCAAACCATCGCAATCGAAGACCGTGAGCTTGGTCAATTTTTGGGCTGAATTTGTTTAACTTTTGGGTGAAAAATTGCTTTCGAAGCTTGCTGTAGTGTTTTTTTTACTCTAATTCCCGTTTTCGATTAGGGCTGGAAAAGGGGTAGAAGGGCAACATCAAAACGACGATGTTTTGAATCTGGAAATGTCATAAATGCCCTTACTTAAAACGACATCGTTTAGTGTATGCCGGAGAAACCAGCCTGAAAGTGGCAATTTACTGTACTTTGCAAATCACGCAAAGTTCAGTGAGGACGGTGCAACGAAAAAAAGTTTTTACAAAAAACTGCAAAATGGGGTATAGTTCGGATGGTTAAGTGCTTTTAACCCTATAATAATTGACCAACCAAGTTGAGTGCAAGGTTGGGATTGAGGAGCGTGTCACCCTCGTTGCAACCTCAATTTTCATTTTCATTTTTTTAAAACTTTTTTTTGTCTTTTCCTCCAAATGGATCGCCGACCTTGTGCTAGTCTTAGGTTCTTCTACATAAGGGTTCTAATGAGGCAACCTATTTGGTTCATGTGTTTGAAGCCCGGAATGGATAATGGGCCCGGGTCCAAGTGCAGTTAATGCAGGATAATAAACCCACCTCACATTGTGGGTTTAAGTTTATCCTAACAGTAAAAGCATTGTGAAATTACATAATTCTCCTTAGATTTGGATCAAGAATGACTTTATTATCCTTTTAAGTTTAAGAAATAACAAATGTGCCATCATATATACTGTACCATGAGATCCCCAAATCAAACTTCACCTCTCCAATATCTCTCGTTGCCAATGTTATCTTCTTCCTTTGAACACATCGCTGATCCACCGAACGTTCTGGTAGATCACCGGGCACTTCAACTCCCGACCAAGGCTTCTCGTTTTTGTTGATGAATCACCATTTTCTGGTCTCACCCACTTGAAATATTCTACCAAAATCCGTTCGAGTTGTGTCGCCCACAAAGTTATTGACAAACATGAAGATGGGTTTCTATATCGTTGTTGCAGTGTTTATCACAAACTTACCTTGCAATTTTGTTTCTGAAAATCTGGCCAAAAGCATTCGCAAGTTTTTCTCATTGAAGAAGATGAAGGACTTCTGTTGTTGACTGCTTCTCTACCTAAGCATTTGTGCATCTCTCTTTCAAATAATGTGATATATCAAATATTAAGTGGGGGTAGTTTAGGAAATTCCCATCTTTTATCATCCTTAACCAATACACCAAACAAAGATTTTATAATCAAACTCACTTTAACCTAAAAATTATTTATTCAAACTCACATACCAAACACTCATCCTACTAAAATTTTATCTTTCATGAACAGTGCAATCCCACAAATTTAATCAGTTTTATCAAACCCATCTGTCAAAGCAAACGTGCCCTTAATTAATAAGTTGCACGTTATGTGATATATATACATATATTATATAATTATTTAAAATTATAATATTTTATATAATGTGGTATTATCATTATTATTATATTATTATAAATATTAAATATTTATAATAGTACAAAGAGGTATTTTAAACTAAATAATATAATTTGAAATATTAGAAATTTGAAATATATAAATTCTTATATTAATATATGAATGAAACAAACAAATTGGAAAGTTTGTATTCTAAATATAAGATTTAAAAAAATGACCAATTTGACCAAACTTGTGCACCCATTAAGTGTTTAAAAATCTTAATAAATTAAGTTTAGTGGCAGAAAACAAAATAACATGCTATGTTATATATATATATATATATATATATATATATGTATGTATATTCAAAAAATATAACATATAGATATATGTATATATAATAACTTTTAATGTAATGAAATATTCTTTCAATGACACATATAACTCATTTATTCTAAATCCAATAAAAAAATCATATCAGTTTATCAAATACACAAAATCTGTCTTGCTATCTATATAAATAAAAGAATTCATAATTGAACTTAATCTAACATTTCAATAAAAATGTTATAAATAATAATGATAAGATTGATAAATCAATATATCATGTATGATTTGTAAATAACCAAAAAATCACTCTTGTCTAACACATTAGGCGATCTCCATTGAAAATATAAATACACAAGGAAAAAAACAATAAAAAATTTCCAAGCATCTATGTAAAATAAGAAAAAATAAATAAAACATGTGTGTATTCAAATGATGAAGTTGTTTAATTTGCAATAACAATTTTTATCTAATACTTTTATAAATATTACTTGGGTTTTTGTTAATTTATTTGTGTAAACTATTAACTACACCTATAATTTGATATACATTTCAATTATTTAATTTGATATATTTAATAGGAATATTACATTTAGAATCATTAAAATTATATTATATATTTAAAATTATTTTAAAATAAAATATTTATTATACCTAAAAAATAATAAAAGATAATATATATATATACATATCATCCATTTTTTCATCTTATTTACCTATTTATTCTTTATTTTGAGTTTCTATACAATATTATTAGATGTCATAAATAAGGTTCCTTATATATATTTTTTATTAATAAATGTAAAATGAATGTTAATGATTTCTTAAAATGAAAATATTTTATAAATGAGAAATTTATTTCAATTATTTTTGACAGGATATTCTACTTCTATGTGTGTATATATATATATATATATATATATAGATGTGCGAATTCTATATATGAAAGAATAAATTAAGATCTCTCTTCTTTATACAAGTATATAAATAATAAGGTATAAAACAAATATTTTGATATTAAAATATAAGCTTACATGAAATTGTTCGCAAGGAATACAATTTGTAAGATGAAACCATGCACAATTCAAAAGTAAATCATAAGTAATTATTTTCAATTTTTTAGATGATAAATATTGACTCATAAAATCAATTATATTTTGTCTTTTTTTTTCTCTCTCTCTCTCAATTACTTTTTCTTGAAGGGCTACAAAATGAAGATAACCTTGAAAAATCATTTGTAATCTTATGCCCATCACATTTTAATGATCATCTCTCATGCATCTTGAAAATCATATGTACACATATGAAGTACCAAAGCTGCTAATAATAATAATACCCATTACATCATATTCACAAAATCTGACAACTCCAATAAAATTTTCATAATTAGGTTTTTTCTTTTCCAATGAAAAGAGGAAAATGGATTTTATACTTTAGTCTTGCAACTGTTTTTAAAACCTTCTATTTTATTTTTTTTATCATTAACTTGCAATAATATGTTTTTAAAATCTAAAATATTCATGTTGACTAGATATTTGAACTTATATATTGATAAGTTTTATTTACTTTATTTGAAAGTTTGAATAATTTTAGAAATTAAAAGGTTAGATTAATAATAATATAGTCATCTATTTTTTTTCATTTACAAAATAAAAAAGTTATTTTAAAATACTATGTAGATTTCTTTTCTTTTATTCCTGATGAATTAATACGCTTGTTACTGAATGAATTATTCTAGTTATTAATTTTAGAAATTAGTTTTCATGTTAAGTAAAAAATTAACCAATCACTTTGACTAAATATTGCATATTATCAGACTAATAATCTAGAGTTCTTAAATTATAGGATTATAATATAGATTTGAGTAGGTTTTGTGTGAAACCGTCTCACGGATATTTTTTCGTGGGGCGGGTCAACACATAACTCACACATTGCAATTCATATAGAAATCCGTGGATATGAGTTCAATCCATGGGTTTTAAGGATCCGTCTCACAAAAATTATCCGTGGGACCGTCTCACATGAGTTTTTGTGATATATAATAACTCTTATTTAATGAGGATGAACTAGGAAAAAATAGATGTTAGAAATATCAAAAGAAGAAGAAAAATTAGTGATGGAAATAAGAAGAAAAACCAAGATGAAAGTCATCATATTATATGAACAACAAAACTTATATGCACCTGGGGCACGGATCCAAGATTCGTGCCACTGACCTGACCCGGCGCGTGGGCCGCCTCCATGAGTCCCCACGCACACCCCCACCTGATCGACGCACACCAAATTTTATACTATGTGATTCAGTGATAGGTGTTATATAAATATTCTATAGGTGTTATATATATGTATATGTGTGTGTGTGTTCTTGAGGTATCACATATATAGTGATAGATGTTATATATATATATATATATACACACTTTATAGGTGTTATATATATAATTTTAGGTGTTACATGTATGTTCTTGAAGTATCACATATATAGTGATAGGAGGTGTTATATATATACTCTATAAGTGTTATATATATACTCTTTAGGTGTTACATGTATATTCTTGAGGTAGCACATATATAGTGATATGTATTATATATACTTTATAAGTGTTATATATATTGTTTAGGTGTTACATATATGTTCTTGAGGTATCACATATATAGTGATAGATGTTTTATATATATATATATATATTATAGGTGTTATACATATATTGTTTAGGTGTTACATGTATATTCTTGAGGTATCACATATATAGATTCCATATTATGTGATTCAATGAAAGGTGTAATATATATACTCTATAGGTATTAAATATATACTCTTTCGGTGTTACATGTATGTTCTTGAGGTATCACATATATAAATTCCATATTATGTGATTCAGTAATATGTGTAATATATATACTATATGGGTGTTATATATATAGTCTCTAGGTGTTACATGTATGTTCTTCAAATTGTATATATAAATAATAGATTGTGAATTGCGATTTTATCATCTTAAGATTTAGTCATATGCCCTTATCGTAAGTAGCAGTATTATCCACACCCAAAAAAACTGCAGCCTAACCAGATTTATCACCAAGAGGAAGAAGAAGATGAAACAAGGAATTCTCTCATGGAGTAATTGCCCACACACTAAATTTCTCCCTCTCCCATTCTCTACCACACTCAAACCCGAAATCTCTAAACCCAATTTCTCAACCATCGTAGTCGCGCTCAATTCTATTAATGAAAGCCTGTTTACGGGTCGAGAGAGAAGAAATCTTGAAATCACTAGATATTCAGTAGGAATAAGAGAAGAAATCTTTCAAGTAGTTCAAACAATGTAGACGAAATCAGAAAAAAAAAAGATTTTTTTTTTGCGGAAGAAGAACAAGAGAAATTTCGTCGATTCACCTCTGATCCCTTCTCTCAGTTGGAGCGTGAAAATGAAATATATATATATATATATAATCCATTCGGGTCGGGTCTGGGCGGAGCGGGTCGGGGCATGGATCCGAGGATCCGTGCCCCCGGGTGTACATAAGTGTTACTCTTATATGAAAGTTATTCATAACCACTCTCACTTAATGAGAATGAACTAACATGAAATAGATGTTAGAAATATGGAAAAAAAATTAATGATGGAAATAAGAAGAAAAATCAAGATGAATGTTTTTTTTATAGATATAATGAGATATACCAATACTAATTTAATTGTTATCTTTATTATCTAAATCTATTTATAAGTAATTGCATTACCGAAAAAAAAAACAACCATTTAGCATTACAATTGTTGAAAATTTTATCAAATACAATTATTTAAAAAAGTTGAAAATATTAAACATTTTTATTAATATAGACATTCAAAGCAATATAAATTTTATTTTTAAATGATATATCATTACATTATATCATCAACAATAAAAAAATATTAAATTATATAACAAGTCGCGTACCGCGTGGTTGCACTACTAGTTTTTAATAAACAATGGAAGTTTTCTAAATGTTGTATTTGTTAAGGCAAAATATTTTGTGCAACTAGAATCCATGCACCCGGGTCGACCCGCCCCGCGTGCCTCTGACGCGCGTTTTCACGCGCCCAAACGTGCTCTCACGCGCCCCCACGCGCTTGGTGGATTCGCTTAAACTCACCAAAATTCACTTCAGGCAGTCATACCCTCATGTTATGTTAGAGTTACCTTCATGTTATGTTGGTGTTACCCTCCTTAACATAACGTGAGAGTCACTCTAACATAACATGAATGTATGATTAACATTGTTTTTTACCTTCATGTTATGTTAATGTTACTTTCATGTTATGTTAGTGTTACCTTCATGTTATATTAGTATTACCTTCGTGTTATTTTAGTTCAGTGATTTTAAACTAAGGGTATGAAATTTGGAGATGGGGTCACATTAACATAACGCGAAGGTAACCTTAACATAACACGAAGGTAACGACCAAAATATGTGAAAAATGTAAAGAGGCACGGGCTGAGCGGACCAGCCCAGCCCGCGCGCGGCCCAGTTGCACGGATCTCAGATCCGTATCCGTGCAACTGATGCACAGGAGGGTAACTCATTTGTTAATTATATGTATACCTTCATTTAGAAAGATGATATCGTGTATGCGTATACTTGATATGTATAATATTAAATATTTTTCACATTATTATCTATCTATATATATGGCAAAATATTTTGTGCAACTGGGATCCATGCACCCGGGTCGACCCGCCCCATTCAATTTAAGTAATTGAATTTGATTTTTAATTCATAATTTTATTTAGTTTTTTTAGTATATTTAATTTAAGTGACTTATGATATTAGTTTGTAACACAGATAATAAAAAAAAATGTTTCAACTAGAATCGTGGTGTATAAAGAAGTTTTAAAAAAACTTACAAACTTTGCATATTAAAATTCCAATTTTGATTTGAAGATCATGATTGATACTCCCTCCGTCCCGGTCGAAGTTGCCTACTTTGACCGGGCACGGAGCTTAAGAAAACGGAGTTTATGGGCTGACAAATTGGATTGAGACAAACTAAAATGGCAAGTAGGCAACTTCGACTGGGACGGAGGGAGTACTTTTGTTTTTAGTATTATTCATAAATTAGTGAATTGGATGTGTATAATATCGATATATTGTTGTGAATTGAATTATCTTAAGCAAATTCAGATTTTCTTAGTTATTAAGATTATAATGTCTTCTATATACTAAAATTACTTATACTATATTATCAATAATTAATATTTACCAACATTATATCACAGACCGCACATCGTGCGGGTGCGAGTACTAGTTCTTTTTAAACAAGATAAAATTCTATTCATATATAGTTACCATAGTTTCCAAAAAAGAAAGAAACTATTAAGAGTGACACTTATGTGTCCCGAGGGCACGGTGCCCCCAGATTAATCATCATATTGGTGTTAAATACATACTCTACAGGTATCATGTGTATACTCTTCAGATATCACATGTATACTCTTATATACATATGATACCTGTAGAGTATATGTATAACACCAAAAAACATAACACTTATAGAGTATATATATAACACCTGAAGAGCATGTATATAACACTTAAATCTGTGCCCCTATGTGCCTCAGGGGTATATAAGTTTTTGCCAACTATTAATTACAAGACAATTCACATAACATGCATATGATCATATTAATCACTAGGCAAATGCTGCTGTGCACCAGGTGCACGGATCTGAATTGGTGTAACTGGGGCGACCCGACCCGGATCCACGCACCTGGATTTTCCTTTTTTTTTTTTCACTTCAAGCTATTACCTTTATGTTGTAAGGATATGATCTTTACGTTATATAAGTGTGACCTTTACATATAAATGTTATGACATTTATGTTCAGTAACTTAGGAAAAAATAAAGATTTTCAGGTTTTTTCGCTTCTGATTAAGACCTTTATGTTGTATTGTTGTAACCTTTATGTATAATTCTTGTGACCTTTATATACAAATATTATGACATTTATAATCTATAACTTTGAAAAAAAATTGAAAATTTTAAAATTCAGTGCATTTTAAGAATGAATATATGTGCAGCTAATATTACATAAACGTAAATATGTACAAATTTTGCTAAAATTCTTCATTTTTTTCTAAGTTAGAGTATATAAAGGTCACACTTATATAACACAAATGTCACAAGCATATAACATAAAGGTAATAACCTGAAGCGAAAAAATAAAATTAAAAAAAAATAAATAAATAAAAGTGTGCGGATCCAGGTGGACCCGGACCCGACCCGAATTGTATGCACACCAGTTGCACAGGAGACTAACTCTAACCACTAATCCAAATAATAAATGCACACGAACAAAGAAATAAATGACACATGAACAAAGAAAATCTCAGAGGGTATGATATGGAACATAATTTCAATGGTAGAATTTTGAACTTAAAAATCCTTATTTTAAAATTTAAATTTGGATTACGAAATCCAGACACAATTATTACTATCAATATTTAATCATTCAATCATCACTAAATAACATTTTTTTACAATAAAATATCACATTAATCCAACTTTTTACAATAAAATATTACTTCAATCCACATTTTTCCAGCATTGATTTGATATGTACAATACAATTTGTTTTTACCTTATCATATTCTCAAACAAATATACATTTTCACTCTTCACTTTTATTACAAAATCCGAAATCCAAAATTTTGATGTAGGATTTCCTTAAACCTACCTAAAATCCATTCCAAAGTTATTTTAAAGAGTTAGCTAAAGTTGAAAATAAATGGAGTAAAGTTTAATTTGGCATATTGAATTAAGCTGCGCTAAATAACACCCAAAAACAAAACAGAGGCATGTAACATCATATCTTAATTATTTGAAATAAAAAAGGAAAATGAAGGTATGAAATGAAACAAGAGGCAATACAAATGCTGAAAAAGTGTAAATAAAAATCGAACAATTTTGTGAATTTGATTATTCCACCATTTCTTCTTCTTTGATAGATCGATCCTTGCACTGAATAAGAAAATGTGAATTGGGGAGAGTGTACTGTAATCTAGAGAGAGAATATCCGTGGGGAGAGTGTACTGTAATCTAGAGAGAGAATATCCGAGTTGCTCCGATCATGGCGCTGCTTCTGCTGCTGGTCTTCATCATTGGGGCGCTAACTGTTATTGCTTTGGAGGCGGTGGCTCTCTGGATTTTGATTCGTCGTTTAGATCGAAAAGTAGAGAGAGAAGATAGCAAAGCAAAGGCCGCGTCTTCTCCTCCTAACCTAAACGCCTCTTTACATGACAAACAGGTTGGTTAATCTGATTTCAGCCTTCAAATTCTATCATGCTTTTAGTTTTTGGCAATTCCTGCTCTGTGTATCAGATTCGCCTATCAGATTCTTAATTTCCTTTTTTTATTTTTGGGACAAGAAAAGGATAAAATTCGAACTTCGTGGTTTCCTGGCCTCTTCTTTGTTATATCACAATCATCCAATGAGGAACGAATTTTGAGGTGTAAATGTGGAGTACTTAGTGCTCACAGTTCTAGCTGACTTTCCCGAAATATTTGTCTGGTATTAATATCCACAGTGAATTGTCCCTTAGTGTTCTGTTCACCAACAATGCATATCCTTTCGCCTCTTTTTACTTTGAGAACGATGAAGTTTAGATTTCTTCTTTGCTTCTGGAAGTCATCTTCTTTGAAATTTCGTGGTTGTTTAACAGATATTCTTCTAGATTCACACTTCTAAAATTACGAAAAAACTGGATGCAGTTTGCTGCAATTTTTAACAAAATTGGATATATTGCAAGATCTCCCTGGCAAGCTTTCTCTTGAGTAGATTCAGTTTGACCGTGAATGAAGTAACTAGAACTTAGGCAATGGGCATAATAATTCTTACATCATGTAAATATTTGTTTCGTCATGAGAGAGAAGCAAATCATTTCCACAACAATGTGAACTTTCACTTAGTTTTCGCATGATCAAGAATCAGGACGTTGAAATCTGAAATATCTGTGACAGGTAAAAAGGAAGCAAAACCCCAGTATTGGGATACCGTGCTCAAATAAGTTAGCTTTCGGAATTAATTGAACATCAATGAAGGAGAAGCAGTTTTTATATCACTCATCATACTCTGACATGACATGATTATCTTACCATAATATCACTTTGTTCGCTTTCCTTTTTCCTTTTGTTTGTCATGCTGTTCACTTTCTGTGTTCTATGTTTTCTTTTACCATTTACTTTTTGTGTTTTTGGATATGATAGATGCTAATTGTGTCTTATAATTTTATGTTTTTTTATTTATGCTTCTGCTCCTAGTCACTCATTATTCTTATGCTGTTCCTCATTCTTTTTTTGTCTGTTTTTAATGAGGAGTGCAGTGGTAGGAAATGAAGGGGCAGGTTTTTCTAAAAATGCCCTGCTGATCATTTTTCATTGTTAATGCCATGCCTTAATTTGAAAGTTCTTCAATTATCTTGCAATCTACTCATATGTTATGTTTTGGATTATACTTTTTTTTTTTTCCAGGGGGCTGTATGGGTTCTAGAACCAGATAAACTTCCAAAACTTGGGCCTGAAGAAAAACTGTCAATAGAGCAAAGAAGGAGAAAAGAAATCTTGGAGGTTACGCCTGTTCGAAAACATGCAAGAATTAAAGATCATCATCTCATCCTTAAGGAATTGGATGGTTCATCTATTGAGATTTCACTAAGGGGCTGCTCAATTGTTGCTGTTTCAGCTACAGCCTTGGCATCAAGAAAATGGTAATTAAAGATTTCCAAGACATTGTTTTTTTGAAGTATAAATATTAGAAGACTTGAAAAGAAGTTTCTTTATCACCCTTTAGTGAATTAATAGAGAGTTTTTTGGTGTTTCTTCCTGTTAAAAAATTAATGAGTTGATATTGGGCTTCTGAATATTTTATTGAGTAATTTTTAATCAGATAAAACATTCTCAAGAATCGTGAAATTATTCACCAAACCCCAATATTTGCATAGTTATACTAGCACCTACTGAGGTGATGTTTCCACAAAAGAACATCCCTCACTCACACACCCCACCCTAAATAGAGAGCCTTTTCCCTGAAAAAATAACTGACTTCATCATAGTAAGAGTTTCAGAAATCCAATTTTACACCTTCATTCTTGTCATTTGGTAGACTAATCTTACACCAAGTCTGTTTTTATTATCCAAAAACTCAAGGGGTCTATTGTATTTAAGTTTGTTTAGTAATTTAGAATATGTTCACAGTTAATATTACGTATATTCTACCATATTTTTTGCAGTTTTATGTTTTATGGTTTATAAGAAATAGATTAACTTTTACTCTTAACTTGTTATCTTGAAGTGACAAAAAAAGATTGAAGTTACAGTAGTTTTCTTTCGTTGTTATCAGGGCCAAAAGGTACCCAATCAAAGTAGAGAACAAGGATTCGGCTATATATAAAGGATGTAAACATCTTTATATATATCTTGAAACATCCTGGGAGAAGGAGTCCTGGTGTAAAGTCCTTCGTCTTGCTTCCTGTGAAGATCGCATTTCATGGTTTTCTAACCTGAGTATGGAGTTTCACTATTATCTGGCATCACTGAATGCAGGATATCCTTCTTTTATGAAGCCTTCTGCAGGTCTGAATGCTGAATTAACAGACAGGTCAGGTAAGGGTGACAATTCTTCATCGAAGGTGCGTCAGTTCCTGAAGAAACTAGCTAAAAAGGCTTCCAAAAGTGGGCATGACTATAAAGCAAGTGAAGCATCAATTTCAGAACATGATGAAAGAAAAATAAGTTTAAAGTCTCGTTCTTTCCAAGACTTAATCATGTCCAATGGCTTAACTAAAATGGACGCAAGAGGAAAACTTCCCAACATTTCTTCTGATGATACTAGCATGGCATCTTCAGTTTCAACCTCAACTGAGCAAGGGAGCAGTAATCATTTATCTGGAATGCCTGATGGAGACTCCAACCACAAGTGTTTTGATGAAGGAACACTCTGCTTGAATATGTTAATTTCACGGTTGTTCTTTGATGCCAAGAACAATCCTCAGCTTAGAAGTTCCTTACAGAATCGTATTCAGGTTTGTAACATTATTTGTTCTCATTTCCATATGCTACGTGATTAGATGCTGTTTTGCAGTGATGTCCATTAATTAATATCTTTTTATCACATTTTGATATCTTTGTGCTTAGAGTGTGGAGTTTCTGCTGATATCTCCCCAAGCTCCTTTGAAAATCATTTTCGTAAATTTGACTATTAAGTAACCTTTTTGTAGCATAACTGTATAGTTGGGAATGGAAATTGTGGAGTAGTTTTTGGAAAATATGTTGCCTAATTATAATTATATGGCATAGTGATACATATGAAAGATTGAGGAATTTCCTTTGTTTCATCTGATAAACATCTACAACTTCTTGATGGAGATGAAAATCGGAGAAGGTCCTGATTCTTCATGAACTTAAAAGTGTGAATAAGCTACCTGGAGGTGACTGCACGTACTGGTAATACGTGGACTGCAAGAAGTATGAAATATTGTTCAGTGAAAGAATTAGCAACAGCTGTTTTGAGGATTGACTTGTTCAATTCTGTAACAAATGCAGACTGCTGCTTGTTGGCATGCATCACTTGTTTGTTACAGCGCTATTTATCATGATCCTTCTGCTTACTAGTGAAACTGTTACTCTTAGACAAGTGAAAGTTCAGGTTCTGTGGCGTGTTGAGTAGCTAAGTGGGGCTTATCCTGATCACTATTTGGAATTGATTTTGTCTGTTAGCTTTCATCAGAACCAAATTCAGGTGTCTGATATGGTTGTCCTCTTGAAGACACATGCTCTTTATTGAGGTTCATACTCACATCATAAAACTTATACTCTAAACATAAATAACATTATTGTTATACCATCCCAGAGAACTTTGATGACGTTCGCAAATTTGGTTGGTTGAATAGTTTTTCCCTTGGTAAAATGCAGATTTATTGTCTTTGCCAACTAATTTGTTTGTGCTATTTAGTTTCTTTATCAGCATGCTTTAATTTGTTTCTTGATATTGTTATAATTAATGGGCTCAATTTCATGCTATTATGTGGCACATAGGTCTTATCAGTAATTAGTGAACTCAAAAGGGAAGCTTCCCATGAAAAAAGTTCATTCCTGTAAAAGTCCACTGTTTCGCTGATACTTAAAACATGCTCCCGAAAAAGGAAGTGCAGAATGGTGCACAATATGGGGATGCCTGATTATTCTTATGTGCCTTTTCTCGATGCATGTCTTAAATGTTAGTACAGAGTACAGATGGATTCCAATACTGAGGTTTTATGAAATGATCGTGTTGCATTTTAATATGATGATGTTTCGTTTTGTAAGCAGATTAGGTTTTCATAATATTCCTGCTTATTCATAATGCAACAGAGAGCATTATCCAATATGCGCATACCGAGTTACGTTGGTGAAGTCACATGTACAGCTGTGGATCCTGGTACTCTACCTCCACGTATCCTTGCAATGAGGGTCCTTCCCTCAGATATGAATGAAGTGTGGTCCTTGGAAATTGATGTTGAGTACTTGGGCGGCATGCTTCTGGACATTGAAACAAGGCTTGAAATTCGAGAATTAGAATTTGAAGGAGAGGAAACACGCGTCAATGGGAACGCTGCTGGTGAGGTCACCTCTGATCTTCTGGAAGGCTTTGAGTACCTTGGGAAACAATTCAAGCTCTCTGACGAGACAATTGATGATACACCACTCAAAGATGAAACATATCGTGATACAGGTGTGAAATTGAATTGTTTACTTCATTCTTCCTATTTTACTTCATTTTCTGTTGAATGGTGTGCTCTACTGATTACAACCTTGACACCTTTACTTTATTCAATTGTGCTCTAAAATCATAACAAGACTTTTGCCTTCGTTTGAAGTTTGATAAAACATTGTGTTTTAACTGTGAATGTGCTGAATTGTTGATACGTGCAATTAAACTGACAAACTTTTGGTACCTGCACTGCATGTTACTTGATGCTGCTTATACAAAATGTTTAGGATTTGACAATAAAAGATATGTGATAAGAACAAATTATTTGACACTTTACCCTGGTTCAGTGGAGGGGAGAAAAGACTGATCGTTTGAGTTTTTAACCTATATGAAAGTTGGTTCTGTATGCATTTTCCTCAAGAATTGACAATGGTGGCCTGGTGGGTGATGCGAGGAACAAAATATTTGAAGGGCATTTGAATTCTTTGTGGAGCCATACATCCTTACTTTATTTGGGATATAGTTAAAATGTTCATTTGTCTTTGATTTGTCTTAATACTAATAACTTCAGAAAATAAATGTTATTGCTTGATTTTTACTATTGTAAGTTGGATATGAGCCAGTGTTTTTACATTGCGAGAAGAGTAGGTTGGTATCAGTTTTTGTGTTAAAGTAATTTTAATCATAATTCAGAAGTTCCAACAATCTTCACGAGTTATTCTTTTAAACTTCTAGAGCTCCAAAATCCTTAAAATAGCAGGTAGCTTAACATGCATTGCCCTTATACATGAATGGACTGTCGTTGTCCTGAATTTAATCTTATGATGCCATTTGTCCTTCAAGTTACTTAATATGTTTTAGGGATGCTGTAACTTTTCTTGCAAAAGATTGATTTTTCATGCATATACCCTACAATGTACTTCTTTTTCTTATAATTCAGTCCTTGCAATTTAATATTTGCATTAAGTTATGATATTCATTTTTTCCATGAGAGATTTAACCTGCCAAATTCCTTTTTCCCCTTAACATTTTGACTTTGCAGATGATACTGACAACACCAAAAGAGTTGGGAATGCATCATCTCAAGGGTCTAGATGGAAGACAATGTTACATTCTATCACCAAACAAGTCTCACAAGTTAGTAAGCACATTCTGTCTTCTCGAGGTCATTTATGTCTTTTCAAGTTAGCTGCCTCTGAAAATTTTATTAACATCATTTCCATGAAGTGGTACTTCACATTTTGGTTCTTTTTGTGTGATTAGGAATTTCCTTCTAAGCGGGTAGATTGCTGTTTCAAAGTGTTAAACCTTTTAAACTTGTTTAGTTGTTAAAATGTCCAGTCTCAAATGATGGCAACAAAGCATTAAAAAACTGCCAGTCATTATAGACAGTTTTGTGCAAAAAATAAAATTGTCTTTCAATAATTGCTTTATGTTATGAGGATAATTGATAAGTCAATTGTAGCTGCTAATAGAGTGAAAACCACCTTTTATTTATTGTGGAAAGGTGATATTGGTTGGGTTCTAAAAGCATTGAATTGAGTGTCTGAATATCGCTGACACGTGAATAAAATAGGCATAAATGATGAATTATAGATGTCAGACGGTGACCAAGTAAACTACATAGTTAACATGTTTTACGTTCCTTCATGGTGAAAAGCCATATGATTCTTAGTTAAAGGTCATAACTGGTGTTATAACACAGAATGATGATAGTTTTTATTTTTCTTCCTTTCTGGAGGTTGTTCTCCAGTGCAAGTATACCAGTTATTAGCAGTATTGTTGTTAAACCCTGACAAGATGTGTAATAAGCTTCTTTGTTCTTGTGGAGACCTTGTCTAAAAGTTGCATAAGAAACACAAATCAAATGGAATTCATGTTGCCTTTTGCTTGAAAGTATGCTATTTAACAAAGGAAGCTTTCATCTACATTTTTCCATGAAGTGACTTCCCAGCATCCCAACACACACTAGTACAAAATCCTTCCCTCCAGCATTTTTAGACAGGCATCCCCTCAATAATAATTGTTCATTATCTGTTGGGTAAAGAAATATGCATAGCATTTCCTATTTCTTATTTCCTCTTGCCATATCTATATCATACAAAATTTTAATGCAATAATAATTAATTTGCCTTGCTGAGAAACCTGACTGAGTTGATCTATATTACATAAAGGGTAGTGTTGCAATGTGAATTTGAGATATATATGTCTGTGTGTGTGCACGCACATGAGTGAGATATATATACGCATAAGTATTTATAAGTATCAGATGTTGAGATTATACGTTGATTGCAAGACACAGCTCATATTTTTGTTACTTGCTTGTCCTCATCCTGTAAAATTAGGTAACCCAAAAGTTTTATTTCTACCCCAATTCATCTACTTCCTGCTTCTTATTGCGACATTTTGTATCTACATTTTCAACAGTAAAATAATGAATAGATTAACAAGAAAAAAGGGTAATGAGAGAAGGTTATGTAGAAAAGAATGAGATTTAAATTATTGATTTGTATATTTATTTAGCCTGCCAATATTTCAGTCATATCAGTTCCTTCATTTCCATACCTATGGATGTTGTCATGAGATGCCTACGCTCCTAACAATTGCACACATAAAGCCCAATAATGGGAAAACAGCTTGTTATTTTCTTACCTGATTATTGTTCTTCTGCTGAAGGTTCCGCTCTCGTTGGGGATAAGGGTATCTTCTCTTTCTGGAACAATACAAGTTTGCATGAAGCCACCGCCTTCAGATCAAATCTGGTTTGGGTTTACTTCAATGCCCGATATTCAGTTTAACTTGGAATCTTTTGTTGGGGACCACAAAATAACGAATGGGCGTCTTGCTTTATTCCTGATCAGCCGATTCAAGGTCAGATGCTTGATTAACTATCTACATCCAGACACTCATTTGCACATTGCTATGCTTGTTAAAGAAATTTTAACATTGAATGTTGTATAGCTCATATGACTTGTGTATGTATGCAATACAGTTGTTTTTTAGATTTTCTCCCCAAGGTCATCCATATATATCCAAACATCCCTTATAATTGGGATAAAATATTATCCTGGATGGGATTTAAGGTGATGATGAATTTGGGATAAAAAACTATTTACACAAGCAGAAAGCATAAAATAAGACATCACATTTCTGTACCTTGTTCTGTTTATCTGTAATGTAGTATGAATGTGACCTTTCCTATAGTTGGTCAGTAATTAGTTATCGTGTCTGGTACCCTGTGACTTCTGGAACACCTTAGAATGGAAGGATTAGGAAATGTAAAGATTGTCCTTGTTTTACATTTTTGATACTTTAACATAATCGGACCTGGAATGAGTTAACCAATTGAGTCGGTGATTGAACCCAAATCATGATACTTTGGGCTGCTGATTTGGTCTTTGTATCCCTAAGTTTTATTTACATTTAACTTCTTTCATGGTCTGGACTATATAATCTGCATAATGTGTTCCTGGACAGACTTAATATGACATGTGAATCGATCTTTCTTTTTGCTTTCATTTTATTTGTTTTGTTAAGCATATGCAGTAGGGCATTATTCTTGATACTGTGGTTATCTGGAGACACCTAAGATGAACTACTTCTACAACATATACATATACATGCCTATAGTTATGAATTGCCATTGTTTAGAGCATGTCTATCTTCTTTACGTCTTACAATTTCATGCATTTTTCTCACCTTCGACTAAAGCAGTATACATTGATGCTGAGATGCATCTTCATGATAAGGCTGCTCCCCAATCTTTCTTTCAGGCAGCAATTCGTGAAACTTTGGTGCTTCCAAACAGGGAGAGTATTGGCATTCCTTGGATGTTAGCTGAGAAAGATGATTGGGTCCCTCGGAAAGTCGCTCCTTTCATGTGGTATAAAAATAATCAAGATTCTGCTAGTAATACCACAAAACGAGAAGTACCCTGCTTTCAACCAGGGGAAGTAGCACATACTGTTGAATCCAGTCCTGGAAATTCCACCAGGTCCGAAGTCAACCATGAGAAATCAAAAAATGTCACTAATCTCCCAGAAGTAACATGTGATTCCTTAGACCCCGGTGCATCTTCATCAAGCTCCATGAATGAGCCAACATTGAATCTCAGCTCTTTCCAAGAACTTAAAACGCCTTTATTAGAAGATGATAAAATGCAAGAATCTGTCACAAGGAGCTTGGAGCATTATACTCGTGGGGATTCTCCATCATGGATCTTCACAGAGGAACAAATTTATAATGGAGAAGATGATGACATGAGGCCAAGAAGAATAGGAACTAGAGAACGTATGCGTGGATTAGGGAAGAAAATGGGAGAAAAGCTTGAGGTGAAGAGGCGTCACTTTGAGGAGAGAGGAAGAAGTTTTGTCGAGAGAATGAAAGGACCATGACCATTTTAGCCTTTCTGTACCTGTAGAGTGTCTAGTACTTGTTAAATCTGTATTACAGAACCTGTTCATGATCTTGTGGAAGAGGGGATTCTTTGGGGGCAAACATTTAGTTCTACAAACTGGATCTGCGTAAATAGTGACGAGCCCGAAAAAAAACTGCACCTGGCATGGTTGTGTATATACATACATACAGATGTCGTATCCTTGGTTGACAATTTATGCTATTGTGTTTCTTCCCAGCTTGAGTTGATTCGATGTTTTGTGCAATTTTGTGAGACATATCTAGTGTGTTTTTTTGTCGTTAGATTAGAGAGCCACACAGTGTCTTAAAATTCACAAATTATTAGTAATCTGGTCAGCTGACATTTTAATTTTCAACATGAAAGAGAAGATTATGTAATTGATAACACTTGATGAGCATTGCCTCATTAGAGTGACTGCTTCACTTCATATTCTCACACTGGTGTTAGCACATACATCTTGCAGTCATGGGAAGCAACACTGGCTGAGATTTGTCCTTTTACTGATTTCTGTGTTGAGTGCTGCAACATAGGAAGTTGTACTTTTAGGGGGGAGAGAGAGAGAGAGAGAGAGAGAGAGAGAGAGAGAGTCCATTTGCTTACAGCCCACAAATCTCTTGCATCAACTGCTGTTGTTGAATCAATCCCTAAATCAGACCAGTAAGCAGTAATGGTAGCTGTTGAAGATCCTCTGTTCCATAAAGTAACTGCTACTCTATTCCCACTGAGGGGTCCTCCCCACACCTGCCATAACACAGCATTTACTAAACACACACACACACACACAATGAAAGAAAAAATTTGCCTTCAAAGATTTACTACTATCCCACCTCTAAATTGCCATCTTTCTTAATCTTCTTCCCTTGAATCCCAAGTTCATCTATTCTCAAAACCAACACATTAGAAAGCAGCTAACTTTGATCTTCACCAAACACAAAAACTCAATCGCTCACCTTGGTTTACAGCAATAACCTCCGTATTGCTTAGCAATCCTAGTGTAACATTGTCCATGGAACGAATATCACACCCAATCAGCAAAGGAGCCTAATCCCACAAACAAAACGCAAGTTACACTAGTCTGTGTACTCTTTTAAGTTTTTACTGCATTGACCAACTATATTCACTTACTTTCGCTAGTGCCCATATGCTGAAATGTGATCGATATTCTTCTGTGCTCATCCCTCCATTTCCAACTTCCAACATGTCAGGATCTATCAAAATCAGTTTGAGTTTATTTACAAAGTCGCGCCAAATTAGTAAGAAAGCAAACAGACATTGGATTGTTTAATCTCACCGTTCCATCCGCCTGGCCCAGCATACGCTGCCCACTTGTCATTAAGATCTGCCCGAGAAGTCATACTGCGAATGTGCAAGTAATTAAGTACAACTCCAGTTCTTATCCTTCCAATATGCATCATAAATGTGGCCAAGAAAATTCATCTAAGTAGTTTGATCTCACCTGTCCCAATTATCAGAAATATCTCCAGTTGTTCTCCAACTGTTTCCAATAGACTTGGCCCAAGTTGCAGGATCTTCATCCCCCCTACAACATTCATTTGTACTCCCTCGATTATGAACTGTAGCCCAATCGTTGTGTGACCAAGAATGCAAGTGCAAAGAAAACTAACTGAACTCACCATTCACAAAGAGAGAAAAAGATTGATCTCCCAGAATTCAGTAAAGCTTTTGCCATCACCGGATACCTTGTTTACCAACCAACCAACCAGATCATTGTAAATTCACAACCAAAGACATGATAAACGTATTATCAAGCCGGATCATTCATACCTTTCCTTTGGACTGATACCATTGTTGTTACAATTGTCATACTTCAAGTAATCAACCCCCTGGTTTAATTTGGTACAATAATGTAAAAAAAACTAGAAGAAATAGAAGATGATGGATGGTAGTTATAAAAATTACCCAAGAGGCGAAAGTTTTAGCATCTTGCTCTTCATGTCCTAGTGATCCTGGCATTTGCATGCTACATGTCTGAGTTCTGCATTTAAATCTTATCAATACATAACATGCAACAATCAACAGCATCACATAGGAACCAGTGTTCTTTCTCTATAATTATCTCAAGAGAGAACAGAATAAAGTACCCTGCATCAGAGTAAATCCCGAGTTTTAATCCTTTTCCATGGACATAATCCGCCAGAGCCTTGATCCCTGAAGGAAACGTTGATCTTTTTGCAACGAAACTCCCCTGCATTGCCATATTCATGCATCGCATACATTAGAAAAATATGGATTTAAACCACATGATTGAAAAAAGGTAGTCAAAAACACCTGAGAGTCTCTGTTTAGCTCAGCCCAACAATCATCTGAGAAAGGACAAATAAGAAGAATAAGCTAGCCGGTGATGGTGATGGTGATGGTGATGGTGATGGTGATGGTATATATAAAGTTGAACGCACCGAGATTTACATATTCGTATCCAACCCCAGCAAGGCCAGTTGATACCATTGCATCAGCTGTTAGTGAGGAGGTAATTGATTATGATATTGGCGTTATAATGAATGAATGAATGAATGAATCTATAGTACTCACCAGTTTCCCTAATCAACTTCTCCTCAATGTTACACTGGAAATGATTCCAACTGTTCCATCTGCACCCACCAAAGAAATGAATAACGAAAAAACAAAAGATCGAAACAAACAGAAGCAAAGATACATACCCCATCTGAGGAGTAAGGGCAAGGCCATTCTGCAAGAGCTTCCGGTTGGGGTGTCGAGCAGAATGTGCAAGGCCAATGAATAACAACAGCAGGAGGTGGGACCATGATGAAGAAGAACAATGCATGTTCCTCTACTCTATTCCTTCCTGATCTCTTCTTCTATTTTCTATGTACACCAAAAACACTACTCCCTCCACTTATATTTATATTACCAAATCTTCCATTGTATTGTATTGAGAGCATCATATATTTTCCTACTCAAATGCGACGTAAACGTCATTCCGATGTGGTTTCGTGTAGTAATTGACATCGCTTCTCTTCACTATAAGACAATGCTAAAGTTGGTTTCTAGAGGAAATAAATATGCCCCTATAAATAGAGACTATCCCATGATGAAATATATTACGTTATTACCATCCAATTTCTTTATTATTTCGATTTTGAAGTTTTAATTCTACTTGGAGCAAGTCTTGTGTAACACCGTCTCACGGATCTTTTTTCGTGAGACCGGTCAGCCCATAACCCACACTAAACAATTCATATCAAAGTTTGTGGATATGAATTTAATTCATGAATAATTAAGATTCGTCTCACGGAAACTATCCGTGAGACCGTCTCACATGAGTTTTTGCGTTCTACTTTGAACTCTATTTTTAGTATGTGTCATTATCAACACACATTATATATATAAAAGATGAGTTGAATGGGGGGGCGGGGGTGGGTGGGTTCGGTCGGGATTGGATCTTTTGTCTCCTACATACATATATCCCTCGTTTATATGATATTTTTATGTTAAAAAAATACCACATAAATTTGAATAAATAAGAAATTTTCAATTTCACTATTAACTAGTTTCAATCATTACAAAATTTTACTTGAATGATATCATCATAATAAATGGAATTAAGAAAGTAGCCTTGAATAATGAAGGTAAATTCAGCGATAATACTCCCAAGTCCAATTCTTAGGTCATCTGCTGATACAGTTGTTGGATGACATCAACCACCGCTTATAGAAATAACAATTAATAATGTACAATTATTTCTATACACCAAGTGCATGGGTTATGGGTCATATGACCGGGGAGGTGATTTTCACGCCCAAAACGCGCTGGAACGCGCCCCCACGCGCTGACACGCACCCCAAATCGTGCTCAAACCCTAATTTCACTTCATGACCTTTTAGTTATTTCATCTAACATTTTAGTTATGCCCGCCTAACCTTTTCATTATGTTTACATAACCTTTATGATATATTCGCATAACCTTTCTATCCTCATGGTTTAATATTTTACAGAGTAAGATAAATATATATTACCTTTTAAACCTTTATGTTATAATAACTTAACATTAATGTTATAATAATTTAACTTTTATATTATAATAATATAACTTTTATATTTTTTAAAGATTATGATAGTTGTATATAAAGGTTATATTAATATAACATAAATGTTAAGTTATAAGAATATAAAAGTTTTCAATTATATTACATGATTGAAATAATTCTAAGTATATAATTTTAAGGTTTTAACACACTGTAAACCTTTAAGTTGTAATAATGCAACATTTACGCATAATAATATTAACCTTTATATTAGATTAACACAACCTTTATGTTATTCTTTAAGTAAATAAAGGTTATGATATTTATATATAAAAGTTAAATCAACATAACATAAATGTTAAATTATCACAACATAAAGGTTTTCAGCTATATTATCTTATATTGAAAAAATTCTGAGTATATTAACTTAAAGGTTATGATATTTGTATAAAAAGATTATAGTCATATAACATAAAAGTTATACTCGTATAACATAAAGATTACCGCATAAATTAAAAAATAAATAAATAAATAGACACGGATCCGGGTCAAATCCGGCCCGACCCGACCCGAACCGTGGGCGCCCAATTGCATGGATCTAGATCCATGTAACTGGTGCACAAGAACAATACTCTTAATAATAATACATCATGTTTGTTTCATATGCACAAATTTAAAGTAAAACCTACGTATTAATTGAACACAAACTAAAAATTAACATATATTTAATTGTCTTTAATATCATTTAAAATTAAGATATTAGCTCAATTAATGGTAATGGTTGAATTATTGTCTTATTTTTACTTTTACTAGTATGGAGTACGTGCGTCGCACGTGGATGATAATTTTTTTTGATGTTATTGTTTTATAAAACTTTTTGTTGTTATTGTTCAAAAAATAAAAATAAAAATTGATACATTAGACTAAAATTTCGGGTTCATCAATTTCTAACAAATCAAGTTCGGAATATTGAAATGATTGTTAATAAAACATAACTACTTCTAGTTAATTATATCTTTTCTTTTTTGATATTCTTTTGTGTAATTTATACTCATCTATACTTTTTCGAGGATTGTATGATAAAGTTTTAAGTGTATTATACTCCTCTTTTTTAGAGATGTGAATATATTCTTCATTTTCCTTATTAATTAAAATGTGGAAATGAATATTATTACATTAGATTAAAAATATTGGGTTCTTTTATTCCAAAAAACCAAAATTTATAGACAAAATCAAATAATCATAAGAGTAACATTAAGTTTCAAAATTTTGAAACAAAAGATAAAAAATTTAGTTGATTGTGTTCTTTGTATATTGACTTCCACTTATATATTTTGTTTCTTGATGTGCGTCTTACTCTTACTCTTCTTTTTTTAACCTGAGATTAAATGTATTTTTTTTCTCATTATTTTTTATAGAATATAAGATTTACTCGTTATATGATCATGATTTTCCTTTCAAATATTTACTCCTCCTTTTGATGTTTGAGCAATGATAATACCCTTATCAACACCACATATATTTGTCCAACCCAACTATGATGAAACTCTTCTATTTCCTTCATTTATGTAATATATGATCATTGAACAAACTATATATTGTTTGATATTCAAATCTATATAACTTCTTGATCTTGTATTTGGTATCTCAATTCACATTTCAAAATCTATTTTTTAGGGTAAATCATTATATACGACCTCAATAATAATTAGGGATATCTAGAAGATCACATGAACTCATGTCTTTTCTCATGTTGTTTTAGAAAAACACAAAAACTCGTGTGCGACTGTATCACGTGCAATAGTTTTGCAAAATACATAGTTATAGTAGAAAAAAACATACTTATAGTTGTAAGACATACTCATTTTATACCTATAAAAACATATTTATAAAATACATACTCATATTTGAAAAACACATACTTATAAAATGCATATTTGAATCCTGTCGCACATGAGACGGTCTCACAAGAGACCAACTCAGAAAAAATCTTGATTTTCAAAGTTTTCGAAACTTTTAAGGTGTCACGTTCTCTTTTGAAATTTTCAAAAAATACTTCAAAGAATGTATTCCTTAAAACATTGACATTATATGTTGGTGCACAATACATCAAAATTATTGCAAACAATTATTCAATGTATGACCTCATTTGAAAAACGACAACTTCACTCAAATATTGTAATACTTTGATCAATTTCCAACAAAACCTCTTTTCTGAAAAGTTTCTTTGAAACTATAGTACATTATCCACCATTCATCATCAAGAAATATTCAAAAAATGTTGGTCATTTAATGATTCATGAGTAATTGAGATAATATGTTTCTCATTCTATTAAATTTACAATACTTGTACGTCCAAGTGGTACATTATCAATCATTCATCATCAACAAATATTCAAAAGATGTTGGTCATATTTAACATGATTCATAAGTAACTGTGTTTCTCATTAATCTACTGGATTTACTATACTTATATGTCCAATCACAAATCTTTCTTTCTTTTCTTAAAACATATTCTTGTTTATCCTATATGTAACACTTAGGAAATTTTGTGTAAAGATATTTGTGCGCCTCTTCACTTATATGACATATTGTGAAATACAAAGTGAATATTGTTTTGGTAACATAGTCCTATGTCAAAATATTTTTCAAATTTTGATTTGCCCTATAAGTTTAGCTTTATTGGTTGGGTATCTATAGTTGCAAGTTGATAAATAGAAGAGATATTTCATATAAATTGAATTCAAAAGTTCACCACAGTAATTGCTTCTTAAATAGAGATCTGTCAAGCATCTTCGAATTTTTGGTTTCATTAATTAGATCCTTATCATCTTTTTGGATCATATTAACTTTCACTTGATCATGATCCTTGTAAATATATTATACTAATACTTCACAACACACAGTCTAAAATATGTTGAAATAAAGATAACTATATGCATTGTGAGTCATCGTGATAAAGAGAATCGATTTTTCAAATCTATGTGCTAATACTAATGTATTAAGGTATCTTTCTCTCATATTTCATAATCCTTAGCCCAGAAAATCGCCTCAACCAGATTCAGACACAAATGAGCGATTTTTCTGTAGGGTTTACAATGCTGACTTCATTGATGTTCGGATTCAACTGGACCTCGATATTTTGGTTGAAAGATGGGGATTGGGATCTTCAAAGTGGTGAATTTTACAAGTTAGAGTTCTTCTGAATTTGGGTGTTCTTCAAAATTTCTTCAAAATTGGGGCTGACTTTTATTGCCCATTACTTTTTTTCTGATATTATTTAAATTTGAATTTTTCCGTTTTTCATTTAATTCTATGCATTTTTTAATTTGGTTTTTCTTTTTCTTTTTTCAGTTTATGAAATGGCATTTGTGGAAATCAACAAATAATTATCATATCCGTAATTTTTGACCAAGTCAACAAAATTCAGTCGCATTAAGTCAATAAAATTCAGTCGCATTGTTGGAATTGGGGAATTGGGGGCGAGTGTGTACTAGAATTCGCATATATATGTATGTGGCTCCCAAAATCGATCAAATCCAAGTAAATACACAAGATAAACAAAAGAGTAGGTAGCTAGGTACATGATGAGGAGGATGATGATGAGATGGAGAGAATTAGCTAATACACGATGATCATCCATAACAAACTCCCTTTATTTATTTATTCTTACTGATAAAAATCCCCCGGCCGTAGAGGTAGCTAGTAATCCTCAGCAGCCAAGGGCTGGTGATGAGTGTGGTGTGCCGTCTCGGCCGCCTGTATCACTCCGAATTCGTAAATGAGTCCAGCCAAGGCCGCCCCCACGAAGGGCCCCAACCAGTAGATCCAGTGGTTCCTCCACCTCCACCCCACAAGGGCAGGGCCGAACGCCCTCGCCGGGTTCATGGATGCCCCTTCGAAGGGGCCTCCCACCAGGATGTTGGCCCCCACAATGAAGGCGATGGCTAGAGGCGCAATCGTGCCGAGGCTCCCCCGTTTCGGGTCGATAGCCGTGGCGTACACCGTGTACACCAGCCCGAATGTCATCACTATCTCCATCAACACAGCATTCCAGTCCCCAACACCACCTGCCACCGAAAATCCTACAGGCCTCTGCATGCACCACCCACCAATATCATCAAATTAATTTGTCCATTATGAAAATGAATGAAGATATAGCATAACATAGCATACCATTCCATCCGTCGCGAGCCTCAACAGGAGCGAAGCAACGACGGCCCCCAGCAGCTGAGCAATCCAGTAGTAAATAGCCCGCAGCAGAGAAACCCTACCTCCCACCAGCGCCCCGAACGTTACAGCCGGGTTGATGTGGCCACCCGAAACATTCATGCTCGACGCCACCGCCGCAAACAGAGACAGTGCATGTGCGAGTGCGATCACCGTCAGCTCCGACGCACTTAGATCCTTGTCACTGTACATCCTACCTGCACATCATAGACATTCATCATATCAATATGTATATGCATATGGAGATGATGAATAAGTAAAAGAAATAGATGAGAATGCATGCAGCCATTAACCGAGAGCTAGGACGGAGCCTTCTCCGGCGAAGACGAAGATGAAGGTGGAGAGGAACTCCGACAAGGTGGCCCTCACAGAGTCCGGATGGGTGGCTTCTTCTGCCCTCCCGAATGCGTACCGCCGAGGCATGATCTCTCTCTCTCTCTCTCTCTCTCTCTCTCTCTCTTATCTCTTTATCACTTTATTTCCTTGCAATATATATCTAATATTTGATAGATAAACTTAATAAATAAATACTAATGTATGTATTGTGTATCACAATATTGGTTTCTTGTGTGATGGATGTTGAAAAGTGAAGGGAGATCATATAATAAGTTGAGATGAAGAATGGGTTGTAATTTGGAGGTTAAATTTAGAGAAAAGAGGACACTTGGGAGATGAAATGCAGGAATTATGACACGTACTATATGCGTTGGCTCTTCAGTCCTATTTTCTAAAATAAACTAATTCTTTCTTTCTTTTGGATTTTTGTTAATTTATTCATCATCACTTTCATCTTTTCTGTCCAACTAAGTAACATATACTTCCTCCGTTCTGATCCAATTTGTCTACTTAGATTGGACATGAAATCTAAAAAAATGCAATTAACTTGTTGTTTTAGGTTACTTTTTACTTACTTTTTGATTAAAAAAATATTTTTTTATACTTTTTCCTTTATATTTTAACTTACTTTTTGATTAAAAAAGTGTTTTTTATACTTTTTACTTTATATTTTATTTACTTTTTGATTAAAAAAATGTTTTTTATACTTTTTGCTTTAAAATTTCTTTGACATTTATGAGCTGGCAAATTGGATTGGGACAAACGAAAATGGCAAGTAGGCAAATTCGATTGGGACGGAGGGAGTAATATTCTTGGGTTTCACATTTTACAAAGGAAAATGGCTGTATATCATTTTAACTTGCAATCTTGTGTCAAATGTATTAATGTTATAACTAAAAATCTGATATAATAAATTAACTTTTTTTTGGTTTATATTGATGACATATACGTTCTCTAAATATAGTAGAAACTTAGAAATATTAATGTTTTTAACGATTAATTAATATTTCTTTGTCAATATTTCTCAATCTTAATCTGATCATATTCATGACTTCATGTTGCCAGCTTCATTCTTATCTAATCTGCGCCCAAATCTAGCTACTTGATAACTATACGCCGCATTCAATCTTTGCTATCATTTTGCGCTTTATAAATCTATTGAAATTATCTCACTCTTTTTTTATTTTTTTTAAATCGATCAATTGATAAATTTACATATATAAAACGATCTTATATGCTGTTTTATTAATCTAAAATTACGTACTAAAGAAACACTCTCGCGTACAAAATGAGTTATATACACATTTGAGTACAAAAATTTGGATATCATGTATGGTTGAGATAAGAAAGTAAGAAAGAATCATGTTGTGAACTAGTGAGCCAAGTGTAGGTCTAAAACTATACCAAATTCCATTACAAATTAGTGCATAAATATTAATTGCACAAGAAATGGATCTAATTAGCAACATGGATTTCAATTAGATGAACAAACTAAATTGAAGAGGGGCAAGTAACAGAGGCTGCAAGTGCATGTGAGACGTTTTATTACACTTGATCATCTGGGACGTTGATTTGTAGAAGTCGGGTGCAGACTTGGGTCATGTCGGGCCTCCTGTGGGGTAGGTCGTCCGTACAGTCGAGGGCAATTTCAGTGAGGCTCAACATATCATCATACCCTCCCTTCTCCCCCACAATCTCCATGTCCAATATATCCGTGGACCAATCATTCCTCACTGCTGCCCGCACCCAGTCCGACAGGTCCCTACTCGACGACAATGCAGGAGCTCTCCCTGTCACCATCTCCAACACCAGTATTCCGAAGCAGTACACGTCAGCCTTCTTCGCCTTCTTCACCTTATGCTTGCTGTCCCCTGCATACTCCGGGGTCGTCCCGACTGCAAGCAGCCGGTGCTTCTCCGGAGGCACCAGAGAGAGGATCCCGTAGTCTGTGAGCTTCACTCCGACAATGCTGTTGTTGGCGATGAGGACGTTGCATGATTTGAGGTTTCCGTGAGGCACTGATCTTTGGTGCAGGAACTCCATCCCTTTGGCTATGTCTTTGATGATCCCGACTCGTGTCTTCCAGTCCAATGCCACTCCAGTATTCTCGTGGAGTAGGTTGAACAGGCTGCTGCTATAGGGTACGTATTCGTAGACGATCAGCTTCTCCTCTTTGGAGTGGTAGAATGAGATGATCTTGACAAGGTTTTCGTGTTTCATGCTGCCAAGTGTGTGCATCTGATGCACGAACTCCCTCTTGCTCATTGCCTTGGTTTCTTTCAGCCTCTTAACAGCCACTACGGACCCACATTCTAGCATTGCTTTGTAGGTGATGCCCAGCTCTCCCCTCCCCATTTCCTCTGCTGCTGCGCGGAGCAGATCGTCCAGCTCAAAAACCGGCATGTCCAGGAACTCCAACTCCATGCTTCTCTCTGGTGAATGTGATTGCCTGCCGCCTCCAACACCTACGTCTACGAACACCTCATCATCT
This sequence comes from Scutellaria baicalensis, assembly GCA_005771605.1. Taxonomy (NCBI): domain Eukaryota; kingdom Viridiplantae; phylum Streptophyta; class Magnoliopsida; order Lamiales; family Lamiaceae; genus Scutellaria; species Scutellaria baicalensis. The sequence goes on along the minus strand of CM016722.1, from coordinate 21,526,568 downwards.
CCTACATTACGAATATCCAAACCACAGAGAGATGAAGATGATGATGATCGATCATGTTATTTTTGCAAGAATATTGAAGCATTAAGGCTCAGTTTGCCGTACCTGGGAGCACCTCGTCTTTCTTTGTCTTTCTCGCAACTCTTCGGTACCAACAGATAAATATCAAGATGAGAACAATAAGAAGAAGGGCAGCTGCAGCTGCAACTAGAGCAATGCTCCATGGTTTGAGGACGCCATCATCTTTCCTTTTCTTTTGTGGTGGAGGAGGAACGGGGATCGGACATGGGCTATTTAATCCTTGGATGTCTCCACACAGATCGGAATTGTTGGCAAAAGAGCTGGGTGGGAATCTTTTGAGCACCGGAGTTTGAGGGATCGGCCCTTCAAGCTTATTGTCGGAGACGTTGAATGCAATCAATGATTGCTGGTTGAAGGCTGGGATTTGACCTGAAATGTCATTTTCTTGTAGCTCCAGTTTTGTTAGCTTAGGCAGGTCAACGTAAGCAGAGGGAATGGAGCCCGAAAACTGATTCTTCGACAGAAAAACAAATTCAAGTTGCATTAGACCGGAGAGATTGGGGAGAGGACCATGCAAGGAATTGTTTGTGAAGCTAAGCTTGCTCAAGAATGTAAGGTTGCGTAAGAACATAGGTGGGAGGGAACCTGTTAGCAGAATTCCTTGGAGGACCAAATGTGTGATGTGCCAATCCGAGCAGGCAACTCCAGCCCACCGGCTCTGGTCCTTGGCGGAGCATGGCGGACCTGTCCAATTCGAGTGCAGGTTTGAGGTGGAGTTGACGACATCTCTGAGTTGCATCAAAGCATCACGTTCATCCGGAAAGAACTCATTCTCAGAGGCAATGGATTTCACTGACAATGAAACAATGAATATGGCAACTATAGCTGCTGATATCCTCCTCATGCTAAACTATTGGCAACCATGGATTGATCTTCAGAAAGGATTGGACAAGAGATGAGGATTTCAGGGCATTGAGTCATATGCTGTCCGAATATATGTTTATTTTAGCATAGACATAGTTTTGACGAAATGGGCAATGTAAGTTGGTAAAAGATTCCACGATTATGAGAAGAAAACCGGATAAACCAAAGATTTTCCCAGATTTAATATTTAGGCCTCTTCCATGTTTTTGTCTAAAACAATGCGACGTGGGAGAGAGAAAAGCGCAATAACAAATGCTCTGCTGTTGACAACTTCATTTAAAAACTATTCCAACGTTACTGGCTGCTGAGCTGTTGATACAAACATTGTGCTCTCACCAAAAATCATCATTGAATAAGGGACACAATGAGGAAACACAATCAAAGAAAAACACTTCAAAGGATTTTGATTCTGAATTGAATGGATAAATATAATGAGGAAAAAGATAGAAAGCCCTCCATTTCTAGCAATCTGTGTTGTTCTAAGATGTACATGAAAAACAATTATCTATGAGGAAAAAAACAGCTTACTACAAATATCAATCTGCATGCGCATAACTGTATCGTATAAAGTCGATATAGTATCTGTTTCCTTCAAAATCCACCCATGCTACAGCAGACACAGTAATAAAGAGAAACGGATCATTAAACTGAAAAACTCATGTAAGGCAACTTTTAGCTCTAATTATGTAATAACAAACTAATGTCATTGTGAGAGTTTCACGTGCACGAGACATGTTGTACTGCTGCAAGAGGAGAATGGAAAGGCATGACAACATTCCATGAATCAATCATCATCATCAGAACTGTCATAGGCTACTAACAAACTTTTAACTGGGTTATCCAATTTTGTCTCCTCTCCCACTCTGATGAGTCTTGTGGAAGACTGAATGTTCTCCTTCTCCTGCTCACTCACAGATCGATGTTTTTTAGATGGTTGCTCGGACGAAGTTACAGGGGATGGACTTACATCGGAAGGTGCAGAAACACTCTGCCGCTTCGGCTTGACCTCCACAACTCTCTTCAGTAAATCTTGCTGTCTGAGACGGAGAGAAGGCATTGTCAGATGGAAACACACCCACAATATACTTTGGGGGTGGGGGAGAGGGAGTCTAAAAATACCTGATCCCACTTTTAGACTTAGGTTCCACACGAAGTGGCAAGGGAACTGAAGCTGAGGAAGCTTCAGAAACAGCTTTGTACTTGGTGGTTAAAGGAAACAACAAATGACCAGCAACTTAAATACTCAGGAAAAGCATGGTCAGATAATTTCAAAAATGGCATGGTTAGATAATTTCAATAATGATCCAGGAAGTCAAAGCCAGAACCATCTAAAGAACCCGACGGCATCTCAATACGTGATACCACAAAGAATGAGAATACTCTGTTGTTAGCTATTACTTATTATTTCTACCACATGATAAGTGAATCGCTACAATCTTATGATTTTATTCACCTCCAGGTAAACAAAATTAATCCTGGAACAAAGCTTTTATTGATTCCTTCTTTTACCTCATCTAATGTCCATGGAAATAAAAGGATATCTTAAATGCAGCAAATGCTCGTTTCTCTGTACGACGTAAAAGGCGTTCTGCGTCTTCCTCAGCTTCCATCTGCTCCTTGAGATAAAGTAAATCATCGCTATCCAAAGCTGCATGTTTACACTTAGCAACTCTCAAGAAGAAATAACAAATTCCTTATATATTTTTATCCAAAAAAAAATTCCTTACATTACGAAATTCAGCATGTAAGCAGACCCATATAAACTTAAACATCTCATAAAGAAAAGGGAAGAGAATCAGTACCGCCTCGTCCGTGAAGGTAGCCCCCACGTTCTCCAGCAACCTCTTGCATCTGTACATATCAAGCATCCAGGGGAAAAAGCCAAGATCCCTGCCGGGGCATGTTATCAGAAAATTTCTCGAATTTGCTATTATTGGAAGCAACACAAGTCTCTAGAATCCATTAAAATAGAACAGTATAGAGGATATCAAAAGGTGCTGAAATATCAACCAATCACCAATATTGCATTGTTTGATAAGCACAGAGACATTGAGTTCCATCATACCACAAATGAGAATGGAAAAAAAAAAAAGGTAAGGCTCTCTTGAAACATTCAGCTACCAAACCCGCATAATTTAATAAATTCAATAGTACAGAACAGCTCAAGCTACAAATTGCCATGTGGTCTCCAAGAGTGTCTTAAGTTAATGCTTCTTGCTATATTCAATTGCTTAAAACATCTTTTGCAACATAAAGCATTGCAAGGATCAAGAAAATCAACATAGTAAAATGCAACCAGTTCCACCATGATTGAAGAAAGAAAGCAAGAAATCAACTTCAACGCAAACTCCCATGACAGACTCATATTTGAGCTAAGTGGTGTGGGAGAGAATCAGGATTCTCTAACCTTGGCCACCATGCGCTGGAAAGTAATTTCTTCGTCATCGATTCTGTCCTTTCCCTTCCCAGACTTTTTATCTGCATTCCATTAATTCGAATAATTCGTACAGGTTTCTTCGATTGAGAAGCAATTAGCGAAGATTGAGAACAAAGAAATTACCCTTGGGATCAGTAAGATTTGTGTACTCTCGAACTTCCCTTCCGGCCATGGAACACGGATTCTTGCTGGATAATTAGGTTAATTCAATGAATTTGAAGCATTAGCAGAGATAATTCTCAGCTAGGGCTTTTTTATTTGGGGAAAACGCGGGGTAGTAGTATGTTATTGGAATTTGAGATGAGAGAGAGGGGAGGGGAGGGGAGAGAGAGGCCCACAAAAAAGGCCCAAGAATGAGTGGTTGGGTAGGGCCCAGCCCATTGGTTTATGATGATTGTGCTAATCATGCATAAAATTGGGGATTTAGGATATCTGATGTCATATAAATAAGCTTTAAATATTAGTAGTACATGTTAGAAAACAGATTTAGAGAGAGAGAGAGAGAGAGAGAGAGATGATGATGATTATCTGATAGATTAATCTATTTTGGATTTGAAATGGTGTTTTATAAACAAATAATAATTGGTGGGCCATCCTAATTTATGCTGGAACTACAATTATTGAGGTTCTCACCTGTGCCACTGCCACACAACAACGTTTCACCCTACCAAATCAAATACATCTCTCCCTTTTTCTATATTTCAATTTATAAACCGAAAGAGGAGAGTGAGAGTAGAATTTGAATAATAAAACACACAACACTATGTTTTATATGACTCATTTGTGTGCGAGTGTTTCACGAATCATGTTATGTAATAAGAGTTAATCCACAACCTGACTTCACAATTTGTACATAATTTAGTGAATATGACTTTGATTTATGGGTGGAAAAGATATCTCACTGAAATTATACATGAAATTATCTCACACGAATTTTTGTGTTTTATTGTATGCCTCTTCATCTTTTGAAATTTATACATTCGACATAAAGAAGTCCGGATTGTTTTTCAGAAAAGGGCAAAAAAAAAAACCCTTAAAAAAAGAAATAATATGATGATTTTACCAACCTAAAATGAATAAAAAAAATAGATTACTATAATATAGCAATAGAAGGGATTTAAGGCAATTCTTTATATTGTGTGGAGGGCTACCTTCTGTATTATAATTTACAAATTTTTGATTCATTTCTTAAAGCACTTTTGACATCAACATTATAAAATGAATTGCTATGATGTTTAAAATATGTATGAACATTTCCAAATTTTCGATAAAAAGGCTAAAACTAATGGAATAACTCACAACACCTAAATATATATACTCGTATTTTCTTCATATTTATCAAAAACTATAGTCCTAAAACTCACAATAAGTCTATTTTCTAAAAAGGTTAGCATATGTTGTTTTTCATTTATAAATATTTTGAGAATGTGACTCTCGAGTCTTAATTAAATGAATAAGTTATAGAATTCAGCACAATCAAAAACCAAAACGAGTATAATTAATGTAGTGAGACAGTCTTATAAATCTAATTTTGTAAGATGAGTTACTACACAATTAATGCGTAGTCATTTATTGAATGCAGCAATTTTCATCTTATAGACTTACATTCTTGAAATTGTTTTGTAATGAGAGGAAATAAAAAAAGAATAATAAGGTTTTGAATGTAGGTGTTGTTGAGGTTGACTTAAAAAGTTGTTGTAACATTGGTCAAGTGAGGTAGTCAGCAAAAGTAGAGAGGGGCAAAAATAGAGTTTTAATAGTAATAAAGGACACTTGGTGCAATTTAAAAATGGTAAAAATCCGAAAATGCAGGGATCAAATTCTCAAAATACTTTCCCATAGTACGGATTGCATTTGGCCCACTCCCCTTAATTTTAAATTTAATTTGGACCACCATTTTTATCTCAAACTAATTTGTGGCCCCCCTTTCTACTATTTCTCATTCATTTATTGTCTCTATTTACTCACTGCTCCCCCCTCTTAAAACAATCCCATCCCACGCACTTTACAATACTATATCTAATCTTTATGCACAATTTATTATTATAAATAAATTGTCATTTATTTTGTTTATAAAAACTTCATTTATTTTGATTTTTACATTTGCTGTATTTGCATAAAAGTAATTCTGGGCCCTAACATATATACCAAAAAAATAGTTGGGATGAATTTCTGAAACATATGAATCAAATAATTCAATAGACCAACAAATAACTAAATGAATTTTATATTTACTGTGTGTGCATGCCAATGTGATTGTTCCTTTTTTTATAATTGTGTGATTATTCTTGATACATTAATAGAATATCAATATATATAATGCACATTAGTCTGTTGTTACATTTTGTGAGGCGTCCGAAATTAAAGGTATCAATTACAAAGTTATGCATAATCCAAAATATAAGAGTGACACCTCATGACACGGTGACTTACCATGTTATTTATTAGGAAAATAGAGTCCATGCCTTTTATTTGGCTCATCATCTTTGCGATAATAAGAACTCCTACATGATTAAATTTGAGGTCACAATTTTCGTATTAATATTGAATTTCTGAATCAACAACACACAACTTATAGTGCCAAAATATCATGGCATATAAACCTAAAAACATTACATATCCCATATGTAAGTTCGACTTTAGTTTATGTATATTCCCACACACGTCTATGTAAATATGTGCAACCTAGTTAGCTAATTAGCCGAGGAAATAATATGAATTGAGTTGTAATTATAGTCTTCAAGACATATCATGACCATCAAGAGTGATAATTGCACAATGAATATTGTATTGATGAAGACCAAAACTTTTATATAACTAATCTATGGATATTCATGTATTCGGTCGATTCGACCCACGTATCTAACGTGCTCTCACAAGTTCTCATGTGTCTGGTTGTTACACCCAAACTCACCTAAATTTGCTCTCAAATGTTTTACCATTATGTTATGTTAGTCGTAACTTATATTTATTTAGTTGTACCTTTATAAATTATATAAATCTATGATTATGTTGATATAAGAGTATGATTAATATCATATAAATATATAATTAATATAACAAAAAGGTATGAGTAACATAATATAAAGGTCAGTTGTTTTTTCTTCTTCTTAAGTTAAATTATTGAACTAAGGACGTGAAATCTAAAAATGAAGGTATGACTAATATAACGTAGATGTATGACTAACATAATATAAATGTGATAAATGAAAGATAACATTCATGCATGAAAAAGAATAATATGGAGCAGACCAACCTCGATCCGACCCGAATATATGAATATGAGATTTATGCGCTAGTTGCACAGGAGACCTCCCTTCAATGAATACGTAAAATGTGCATAAGATTAGGAAAAAAAAGACAAATCCTTATTTGATACAATCTTATGATTTTCATAAGATGAGTTTTTCTAATCCATAAGTCATGTAAATGATAAATTGTATTGTAGATTGATCCATCTTTCAGAACATGATTGGTAGGATTGCTCGACATTAAACTCACTCAACAAAGAAATGGAAAAGACGGAGAGAGAATGTGAGAAATGAGGGAAAAACAAGTAAGAGTGGAGTAACAAAAATGGAAATAGGAAGAGGATAGAGAAAGCGTGAAAGGAAGCGCGTGGGAGTGATGAGAGAGAGTGAGCTGTGAGAGAGAGTACGTAAGGGGGATGTGGGCTCCACCACCCATGTGCCCTCCTCCTGTCTCCACCAGCTCCTGCCCCTGCCTCCCTCAATCATTAGTGTTACCATTACCACTCTCTTCCCATTGTCATTGCCATTGCATTGCTCTCCCCTCTCTCTCCTCTCTCTCTCTCTCTCCCCCCTCGTCTCAGGGCTCAGGTCCCTTGCTCCACCTCAACCCAACCACCCTCAATTCTACTCCCAATTCTAAACCCTAGCTCCCCTATTCCCCCCTACTTCCATTGGCCCTAGCTATGTCTACCTCCGCAGCTGACGGACCCATTCACGATCCTTCTCAGAGACTCCACCAGCTCCCCACCACCAACTCCAACTCCAACGCCGCCGTCAAGAAGCCCCCAGCCAAGGACCGCCACAGCAAGGTCGACGGCCGCGGCCGCCGCATACGCATGCCCATCATCTGCGCCGCCAGGGTCTTCCAGCTCACCAGGGAGCTCGGCCACAAGTCCGACGGCCAGACCATTGAGTGGCTCCTCCGCCAGGCCGAGCCCTCCATTATCGCTGCCACCGGCACCGGCACCACCCCTGCCAGCTTCTCCACCGTCTCCCCTTCTGCTCGCAACTCCTCCTCCTCCATCTCTGCAGCTCTCGACCACAAACCCCTTGCCCATTCCCTCCTATCTCCTACCCCCTTCATTCTCGGCAAGCGCCTCCGCTCCGACGACGACGAGCACCACCAACACCTCTCCAAGGACGACGTTAACTCCGTCTCTGCTTCCGTCGGTCCAACTGTTGCCGCCGGAGGCTTCTGGGCTTTACCTGCGAGACCAGACTTCGGCCAAGTTTGGAGCTTTGCTGCTCCTTCCCATGAAATGGTGGTTGCGGCTGCCGCCGCCAATAATTCCCACCACCACCACCAGCAACAGCAATCACATTCCGCTTCTTTGAGGTTTTTACAACAACAGCAGCCATTGGGAATTGGTGAGGCCTCCGCTGCAAGGGTTGGAAATTACTTGCCCATAGCTCAAGTGCAGGGCCACCACCTCAATTTGCTCGCCTCTCTATCCGGCCCTCCGCCTCAATCATCTGAACAACGAAGGGATGGCGATGCCAATTGAACATCAATCACCCTTGTGGAAATTAGTCCTTGGCATCTGTAGTGATGATGTTGTTGTTTGGTCTTGCTAATGAATGAATTCCCATTGTCAATATAGCATAATGAATTTGTACCCTAAGTCCTCATAAGTTGTGATGCTTTTGGTTGGTCGGTTGCTTGTTGTGTTTTTTGAAGGACAAGACAGACAACTCCTCCCCTTTTATTACCTCCTAGCTAGCCGACGTAGAATTAAGGTGTTCGTTTTTTTTTTTCTTTTTTTTTTTTTCCAATTGCGTTGTGGCTTTCTTGTTCCTGATGCTGGTATTGATAAGTTCTCTATCCAGTGTTTGTATTTAGACTTCAGAGTGCTGTTTGTAGCTGTTGCTTGGTTGATTCAAATACTCCAATTCGTGTAAGATTGTAGACAATAAAGGAAGTTTTCCGCATTGTTAGTTTTCTTGCCTATTTCCTTGTGTTCAATGCTTTCTCTTGCACTGATTTTATGTTGAGACTTTTTTTTCTTCAGCATAATGCTTGCAACATTCTACAAGTACTTCATGCAAGTGTGGTTCAGATAACATTTTTTATCATTCAGATGTGTTTGAATTTAGAGTAGGAGAACAGATTGTTTTATAACAGGTGGAAGGCTCATGTCCGACTTGATCAATTTATGGAACTCTTTATGGCCTTTCGATGATCTCCTTTGAAGTTTTTAGTTGGACACTTACAATTTCTGATGTAAGTATTAAGGTTGACTTGTTTTTCTAGGTTCTTATGTTTCCTGAGATCTCGCTGCTTATATGAATATAGTAATAAGGGAACACTGGCAAATTTTTTGCCTTTTGTTGATATTTGGGACTGTTAAAAGCTTCATTTTTATCTTCATTGTTCATAATGAGAAGGAATTATAGATTAAGGTCTTTCTTATGTTTCCATGGAATGGATGAAGGTGTGAGCTCATACACATGAAACAGATAATTCTATAATCAGTACTTGAAGCTTTAGATGCTATTGCCGACTGGTTAGACTTCAACTACAACGCTAATTAGAGTTAAAGTTGCTAGTTGGCATATCTGAAGAGCTGTCTTTGCAATTTTTTCTTTGTCGTCTTTGTTTTGTAGTTTGAAGGATTTTATATAATTTTCCATTCTGAATATGTACAACGTTTTGGATCACATGATTTTTTCATGGAAAGAAAGCTAAATGTATATACATTGCTAGAAAGATTGGTTGCATTATACAGTTTTGGGTCGTATCTTTCTTCTTGCCTTCATGTAAGCTCCATTCTTACAGTCAAACTTTAGTCTCTGGCTCCTGTTTCTGTCATTGCAGTCAAACCTGGTATATGGCTACCTTTAAGCTTTTAACTCTCCCTCTGAATTGCAGCCCCCTGCCAGTGTCGTAAGTCTCCCTCTGAATTGCAGCCCCCTGCCAGTGTCGTGGCATTGATCCTTGGTAATTGCCCACTGGTGCAGAATGAGTTTACATTAGGAAACATCCTATCCTTTATTTTGGCATCTGAATGGAATCATGGATAAGTCAAGAGATATTTGCCTTCAATATTCAAATGGTTATTGAATTGTGAAAATTGGGGAGGGGGGGTGGGATTTGGTGTGGAGGGTTATCCAATTCTTTCAGGGTGAGCTGCGCTGTCATGCCATTGATCCTGGATCATTGTCTCTTCCCTTTCTGAAACTGAATTTTGTACACTTACTCAGAATAAAGCCTTTCTTACTATAAGCTTCATTATTCATATATAAACCATCTGTAATGTAGATAGTACATGAGAATATCTTTCTGGACTCTGCAGCTCGTAGTTTATGACCAGAAATATTGAACACCAGAAGTTGAAGCATTTGGAGAAACAAGGTATTTCATTTCATTGTCTTCTCTCAGGTAATAACAAATTTTCTGCCATGTGTTTTGATGAAACACTTCACGGATTCCTCACCTCAGCGGACGAAAGAAGAATGTGATGACTGATTTTCTTGGTGTCTGCATATTGTTTGCAGATGATTTCTTTCATCCTGCTGGCACGAAAGCAGATTTTCATTTGAAATGATGGTGCATGATGGGGCCAATGAGTCTCAGTATAGCCATCATGTGGGACTAGATTTGATGTCGTATTAAATGCTGTATTATGCTTTCATATAATGGATGCATTACACAACACTCAATTTGAAAAGAACAAAAACTGGCACCAAATCATTCTAGCTATCCACAGGTGGACATAGACAAACAACAAAGAAGTACATATATATGCTGTTGGAGATGAGGATGGGAGTGCTAGAGACTTCCTTTTGCAGATGCTTGCTCATTTATACCTTGGTTTAGTTGTAATTCTTAAATTCATTGTCCTGTTCGGCCACCATCTTCGACTATACGTCACTGGGCTTAGTGACTATCTTGCAGTCATGTAGTTTGCTGCTGATATTTGTTTTTCGTAAGACATTGCTTATCACCTGATATTTGATATAGAGCAATTTACTTAGCAGCAGTAATCTGTAGTTGTCTAGTGTTGTTTTCTTTAATTATTTGGCGTTTGTTAGTTTAAATTTTTTAGGCGAAGTGCTTGGCTTTGTATTGTTGGAGGTAATAGAGGATTGCTCTCATAGTATCATGTTATCCTCATTCCCCATCTTCTCATACAGATCAGTTTGTGTGCTGTCATGTCACTGCTGTGGACAGATGAAAGTGCTTGGATAGGATTTCTCAGCTGGTCCACATAGAGTTTAGCTAAATATCATTTAGTTTCGGCTTGTGTATTTGGAAAAATCGATTGAACGAGTTGATCTTAGCATAGAGTTATTGGTTTGATGAAGAGTAGAGTTTGCATCTTAAATTCGGATACTGAACATTAGATATGTATATGTATTGAAGTTAATTTACAGATGAAGAACACTGTAGAGACCCCAGAAGAATTAGAAACAAGGATGTGTAGTTTGTCTGTTCAGTTGATAGAGGTTGGAATGTGATGACGATGATGGCGATGGCCCATTTTACTCAACTGTATTTGAAAACCATTCACCAGTCGAGCAGATGGGAAGAATGACATCTTGTCAATCTTTAACTGCCTCCACCTGCAGATTCATATTTTCTTCATTCAGCAAAGGTTTATGAAAGAAATAACAGGAAATCTGTAGTATGGATCACTGAATATAGAAAATACCTGAATGTGGTGAGGAAGTAGTGTAGGAAGAGAGCAATCTGAAGCCGAGCCAACTCCGCCCCGGGACAAAACCGACCCCCTCCACCAAATGGTGCAAAATATGGACTGCTCCTCCAATTTCTCTTATCCTATTTGCAGCGAGTCTTCATAAGTAATCTTCCCTCTTAAACAAGATATTTAGAAACAGGTTCAAGATAGCTAACCTGACTTTCTGGTTTCATCCATCTCCATGGATTGAAAGTAAGAGGATCCTCATAAACATTTTCGTTTAAATGGACTGCTGAAAGAAATGGTACCACAAAGCTTCCTTTAGGAATTACATAGTCTGCAGGTAGTACAGCCAGATGCATGCTGATCAACAATTGTTTGGTTTTCGATGATATATATACACACACATATATCGGTTATAGTACATGTTACGTAGGAGAGAATTTAGACACGACTTGTTGATTAACTGAGTTTCCAGCTCGACTGAATTTAGGGAATAGATCTTGTCAAGAAAGCTATGCTGAGTTAATTACCTTGATATTCAATGTCTTCTTTGGCTTCTCTCATCAACCAAATCGCGATGCCACCTAGTCGTAGAGTTTCATCAATTACCTGTGGAAATGAATAACCCATTACAAGTGAGTCCTTTTACGGTTCAACTTCACATTTGCAGGAGTTTAAAACAAAAGGAGGACTTACACATTGAGTGAAAGGCATAGCTTTGTAATCTTGCCAACTTAGCATCTCCTCACCCCTTTCACTTCTTAGACTCTGCTGCTCATCCTGTACTTACAGGAATTCGTAAAGCAAGTAGCTCAGGAGTTAGTTAGCTAAACTTTTGATGGAAAAAAATTAATCAGTGTTGATCTTTGAACTGTACCAGCAATTGCATCATGGCCTTGGGACATTGTGTGAGGAAATAAACAGCAAAGAGCATGGTCTTAGCTGTAGTCTCGTTTCCAGCGAAGAGAAGGTTGATAATAAAGTCAGCGACAGCATCATCAGGTAAGCTTTCTTCCTCTAGTAGCCTTCTGAGAACACCATTTCCGATTTCTGGAGAAGACTTTTGTCGATGGATCTCCATTGTCCTGTTAATCTTGCTTATTATATTTTCCCTTGCCTGGTAGATGATGAGAAACACTCACATGTTAGAGATTATCATTGACAAATTAGAGTCAAGAGTTTAGCCTTTGTTCTAAGATAAGAATAGCCACATTTCTTGATTAATTGAGGTTTTAGGTATGAATATAAACTAGGAGTTGTTGTAACCTACCTTCATTGCTTTGTTGTAAGCGAAGCCCGGTAATTTGATCGGAACGGAAAGGCAACCATCAGCAAAATCGGAGAACCATTGAGATATCTCATTCACCTCAGATTCAGAAGACACTCCAAGGAGTTGATTGACCATCAAGTTAATTGCTACCTGAAGGATCAATTGTGGTCAAGAAATTTAAAAGGAAACCCATACATGCATTTGGATAACAACTCCGAATTTACGAAAAAACTCTCACCTTCCTACAAACATCTTGGAGAAGAACAACTTGATTGTCATGCAGATTGCTCATTATCTGTTTCATAACTATTTGTATGTCCTGTAGGAAATGAAACTTGAGCTTGTCTAGACGCATCATATTGGAGGCAATAGAATGAAGTTTCCTTTGCTGCTCTCCTTGTGCATTGATCACCCCATTTTTCCCCACCAAATCTCTGAAAGATTTTGGATAGCTGGACTGAAATAATCTCCCTTCATTTTGCATCACGAATCGGTTGAAGGATGGATCAGCCGACACAACCGCCCATCTACCGAACAAACTGCATTTAAATATGTTGCCATACCTGTTGAGAAATCACTACTCTAGTCAACCTCATAGTGATCATGAAATGTGAAATCTATGCAGATGTGAAGAAGACTGATGGTACCTTTTAACCTGTTGCTCGACGAAACAAGGGGGGTGAGAACTAGCAACGGCGTTATACCAACTGATACTATCCCCTACGATCGGCCACCCTCTTCCTCCAGGAGGTAACTTCAACTTTGCACAACTTTTCTTCTTATTTGGAAACACTACTTTTGCTACGATCAAAATGAGTAACACGAAGCTAGTAATATACGGCCACGGCCATGATCTACCAAGATCATGTTCTGTCATCTTCTATTAACAGGGTAGACAGACAAACAAGAAACCTGGAGAAGAAACATATAGGTTTAGAAGTGGAATGAGATGATGATTAGCTAAAACTCTAAAAAAAGAAAAAATAGTTGAGTGATTGACAAACAGGCTTCGTTGACTCATTATGAAGATCTGTCACACCACGTCTAGAATGTGTAGAAGCGCAAGTTATTCCAATATATATTAATAATTGGTGTTCACATATTAGATATATTAAGAAAGGAGGAATTCTTTAGGCCCCCAACTCCAAGTTTCCACTATAAAAATAGATAGTTATATTCTTTAATGAGTTAGTTGTGATACCCCAATTTCAGTTATATATGCCTTTACTCAACCATATTTTAATCATGCAACGGCTGATGATGGAGCCCAATCATTCTTCATACTCTACTTTATTCACTAACTTAGTCATTTCACCCTATATACATACATATATATACAAGAGCTGCAGGTGTGTATGTGAGAATGGAAACAAACCACTAATTTAGGTAAGTGTAGAGATGTGTATTGTACCTTACACAAACCACTAATTTAGATGTCACTGTCCTTAAGCTAAAGAGTGGAACAACTCTCCTCTGTGATGCTGAGAGAGAGAGAGAGACAGCTAATGCTTCCAAAAGACTACTTTTGCAAGATGAGAATGGTCTGAAGTTGATAGAGAAGGGTTACTGAGGCACCAAGTTTGACTTGAGATTATTTAAGCATATGCCCACTTCTCAAGCGGCTTTACAGGCATTTCCACTTTGACTAAGAATTTTTTAAGAGCTCGAGGATTAGACTATTAATATACTATTGTTTGGATTACTCATTCTCTCTTTTCTTGTTTTTTGTGTGTATCATCATGTATCAACCACAAGACAACTGTTGTAGTTGAATCTTGTTTATTCTCAACTCGCTACCCATCCCATATGGTTGACAATCTCTCTCTCTCTCACAGGATGATCATGAGGTGAATTCTTGACAACTTGGATTTTAAAAAGTGATAGGTTCATAGAGCCACAAAAAAGGTTCAACATTGACCGTCATTATTATTTATTAGTACATAAGATAAGATTTAGGAGTAAACAAAGGTTATATGAGTGGTGATCAAATCTTGATTTCTTTTTACCTCTCATGGATCACTATTCACACAATTCATTTAAGCTTTGCTTATTCTTCATCTTAGTATAGATTAAATAGAAGATTGTCTACTAGTTAGAATTTAGGAAAAAAGATTGAAATGGGTTTTCATTTTGCTAATCCAAAATTGTTGGGTGGACACCATGGTCTGCAGTGGCTCAGAAAACTTGAGCCTGCACCGATCGAATACAAGGACCAGTAGGAAAAAGGGTAAACACTCATAGAGTCACTAAAACTCAAGAAACACTAGATCTCACTAAGAGATCAAAGAAGCCCCAAGCCCCTTCACCCAGAACCTCGAGAAACCAACAGAAAGTCCCTCGCTACCACCCTCACTTACACACAGTACCACAGAGTAAGACTCACTTAGAGTTAGGGTTTTCAGAAAGAAGACAGAGGGAGTTTTCAGAGAGAGAGAATCTGTTCTTTTCTTCTACAGAGCTCCTCCACCGGAGCCCCATATGAAGGGGTGAGTGAGAGGAGCAAGAAGCCCAACCATATTTCATCGAGAAGGGGCGAAGAGAGAGGAGAGGAATCGACAGAGGCGCAAGAGAAGCGAATGAGGGGAGCAAGAGGGGGTTCCTCATTTTAGGGCAAACGGGGAGATGGGCTTGGGCTTGGGCTTTGGGTAGAATAGGGAATAAATAATAAACAGGCCCAGAACAAATTGGGCCTACACAAAGTCAGTGCAGGAAATAAGAATTCACTAAGCAAGAAAATGTCACAGAGACATGCACTAAAGGTTTATGACACTCAGTCATATACAACATATTCGAACTTTCCTTTAATAAGGAAGATCAAAGTTTAATAACTTCAAACATGATAGAAATTTTTCAAAGGACAGACATTTAGTTCCCATATATCCTAAGAGGATTTAAGGTATCTAAGCAACCATTTCAATGCTTCCCAGTGAGAGAGACCAGGGTTGGACATATACCTGCTTAAGCAGCTGACAGCATAGGCAATATCAGGCCTGATGCTGATCATGAGGTACATTACAGACCCAATGGCATTAGAATATGGGACCTTTTCCATTTCAGTAAATTCAGAATCAGTTTTGGGAGACTGATTCTTACTTAATTCAAAATGAGCAGCAAGAGGCACAGAAACAGATTTAGAAGTAGACATAGAGAATTTATTCAAAATCTTTTTCACATAGGAACATTGGTTTAAGAGTAAAGTTTTGTTCTTCCTGTTCCTAACAATATTCATTCCCAAGATTCTTTTTGCATCACCAAGATATTTCATGTCAAATTTGTTACTGAGGCTCTTTTGAACACATTCAATAGATTTTAAACATGGACTTACTAAAAGCATATCATCAACATATATTAACAAGAAGACAGGAATAGATTTATCATTTTTGAAATACAAACAGTGATCATAAGCACTCCTATTAAAGTTCAAAGTCTGCATGCATTCATCAAACTTTTTATTCCACTACCTAGGAGATTGTTTTAGGCCATATAAGGATTTGTTTAATAGGCAAACATGATTAGGCTTATCAGAATCAACAAAACCATCAGGTTGTCTCATGTAGATTTTCTTATCAATATCACCATGTAAGAAAGTCATTTTTACATCCAATTGTTTTAATTCCCAATCAAAGTGAGTAACTAGAGCAAGCATGATTCTCACAGTAACAAATTTCACAACAGGGGCAAAGATTTCAGAATAATCAATACCTTCTTTTTGTGTAAACCCTTTAGCTACAAGTCTAGCTTTAAACCTGATTTTTTCATCTTCATGTTTAACCTTAAATAGCCACTTATAGTCAACAATAGAATAGTGGTCAGGTTTAGATACTAGACTCCAAGTGTTATTAATATGCAAAGAGTTCATTTCATCATTCATTGAATTTAACCATTCATTTGAATTTTCAGATTTTAAGGCTTCTTTGTAGGTTTTTGGTTCACAACCATCTAAAGATTCAAATATATTGAAGGCATGAGAGTCAATGTGAAAATCATCAAACCTAGAAGGTTGTCTAATATTCCTCTTAGGCCTATCTCTAGCAAGTTGATAGTTTTCTAGATTATCAACATTATTATCACCCACATGTTCATCAATCATAGAATTATCAGATTCAAGATCATTAGAAACAGGCAAAACAGGTTGCTCCACCTTAACAAGAGTAGGATCAGGCATAGGTACAGAGGCAGATAAGCAAGGAAACTCAGACTCACTAAAAATCAAATCCTTACTTATTACAACTTTGAAACCAGGGTCATCCCTTAGCCAAAGTCTGTAGCCTTTGACACCATTAGGGTATCCTAAGAAAACACATTTTTTATATCTTGAATCAAGTTTATCATTCTTTTGGTGAACATATCCAGCACACCCAAAAAATTTAAGTTAGAAAGATCAACAAATTTTTCAGACCACATAGATTCAGGACATCTACCATTTAGAGACATAGAAGAAGATTTGTTTATCAAATAGGCAGCAGTGCATACAGCTTCACCCCAGAACTTCTTAGAAAGGCCTGAGTAGTTCAGCATACTCCTGACCCTTTCTAAGAGTGTTCTATTCATCCTCTCAGCAACACCATTTTGTTGAGGGGTGTAAGGGACAGTTTTGTGCCTTTGGATACCTGAATCTGCACATAACTTATCCAATAAGTTGTTGCAGAATTCCAGGCCATTATCAGTTCTTAAAATTTTGATTTTCTTGCCAGTCTGGTTTTCAATTAAGATTTTCCAGTTTTTAAAATTTTCAAACACATCGGACTTGAGTTTTAAAAGCATAACCCAAACCTTTCTGGAAAAATCATCAATTACAGATAGGAAATAAGACTTACCACCATGTGTGCGGACACTAGCTGGTCCCATACATCAACATGAACATATTCAAGTATTTCAGAACATTTAGACAGGTTATGGGAAGGGGAAGAGGGGAAACTCACTTTATGTTGTTTGCCTTTCACACATGATTCACAAAAGGGCATGCAAGCCACTTTATCATTACCAAAACATCCTGCTTTATGCAACAACTCAAGCCCCTTATTACTCATGTGACCTAATCTACAATGCCACAGTTGAGTTTGATCTTCTTTAACAACATTAGCAGAGACAGGCAGAGATTTGACAAGACATACATACAAGTTTTTTCTTTTTATAGCTTCAAGGATCACAGAAGAACCTTTAAAGATTTTCATTACTCCATTTCCCCATTTTCCTTCAAAACCATCATCTTCTAATGCAGCACAAGAGATCAAATTATTGCACAAATCAGGCACATGCCTAACATTCTTTAGAGTGAACACACAGCCTGAATTACTAGGTAAGGAAACATCACATATTCCTATAATTTTGCATTTCTTTTCATTTGCAAGGGAAACATAACCACCGTTTACTTCTCTATAAGTTTCAAACAGATTTTTAGAAGGTGTCATGTGGAAAGTACAGCCAGAATCAACAAGCCATTCATTTTCACAGTAAGAAGCAGGCAGGACAGTGTTTGCATATAGAAACACACAAGTTTCAGACACCATAAACACATCACCATTGCATTCATTATCATTTACAGTGGTATTGTTAACTTGATTACTCTGAGCTTGTTCCTTTTTCTTCTTTGGACAGTCTTTAATAAAATGATTTGGATCACCACAATTATAACACCTCCTATTCTTTGGTCTCAACAGGGGATTAGAAGAGTTTTCGGAATGGTTCTTATCGGGAATTTGGTTAGTTTGATTGTTGGAGAGCTTATAGCTCTTAGGCTTAGGCCTTCCTCTAACAAACATAACCTCACCTTTACTAACAGGATTAGTTTTAAGATCCATTTCTTTGCTTTTTAGACCATTTACAACAATTTCCAGAGACACATTGTCTCTACCATACTTAATAGCAGATTTAACATCATTATAGGAATCAGGAATGACATTTAAAAGCACAATGGGTGTGTAGTCATCAATATTCTTATCACCAGTTTTCTTAATGTCTTGGACAAGTTTAGTAAATACATCAAGATTTTCTTCAATATCTTTACTTAAATCAAGTATGAATCTAAAAATTTTTTCAAGTAAAAACATCTTATTAGGCAAAGAAGTTTCAACATATAATTCTTGTAGTTTATCCCACAAAGCCTTAGCATTTTTCTGGTCACCCACTTTTCTTAACACACAGTCAGACATGTTTAAAATTATAGATGAATATGCAATTTCATCCATCTCACTAATCTTTTCAGTAGTATCAGACTCAGAATATGCAAGACTAATGCATTTAAATACACGTTGTTGAACAAGAATACTTTTCATTTTCTGTTGCCAAATTCCAAAATCAGATCTACCATCAAAAGGAGCTAAAGTATAACCAGACAAGACAGCCATCACACACAGTGAAACCAAACAGAGACAACACAGGAAAGTTTCAGGCTATGTAATGCCAAGGATTTCCCAGTTCTTGGCACTGATTTATCAGTGGAGCAGGGGTTCACTTGGCAGCCCTTTTATAACAGAAAAAAGAGAAGATTCACAAAGAATATAAGATAAAAGATCACAGCGGAAGCAAACACAGACAATCACACAGAAAGCCTAGAAGCACTACCAGCACAGAAAACCCCAAAACTTACCCGTTTCAAATGGGATCTACCAAGAGATTAGGGTTTCAGCGAAGTACCTGAGCGGGTCCCAAAGTATGGGCAAACCCGACTTACCAAAGGAACCGATAAGGCTCACATCGAGCGCAGACGTGACGGGAGGACTGCCAGGGGACAGAGGAGCTGCTCAGAAACGTAGCAGCGAGTGAATCACCCGAGGAACAACAAAGGAGATAAACACAGGGTTAGAAAAACTTTACAAACCCTAGATCTACACAGGGGTTAACAAAACAGAAAGAACACCCCAAGATCACAGATTTTCCCACAGGTCAGAAAAAGACAAGAACCGTGGCTCTGATACCACTGTTGGGTGGACACCGTGGTCTGCAATGGCTCAGAAAACCTTGAGCCTGCACCAATCGAACACAAGGACCAGTGGGAAAAAGGGTAAACACTCACAGAGTCACTAAGACTCAAGAAACACTAGATCTCACTAAGAGATCGAATAAGCCCCAAGCCCCTTCACCCAGAACCCTCGAGAAACCAACAGAAAGCCCCTCGCTACCACCCTCACTCACACACAGTACCACAGAGCAAGACTCACTTAGAGTTAGGGTTTTCTAAAAGAAGACAGAGGGAGTTTTCAGAGAGAGAGAGAGAATCTGTTCTTTTCTTCTACAGAGCTCCTCCACCGGAGCCCCATATGAAGGGGTGAGTGAGAGGAGCAAGAAGCCCAACCGTATTTCATCGAGAAGGGGCGAAGAGAGAGGAGAAGAATCAACAGAGGCGCAAGAGAAGCGAATGAGGGGAGCAAGAGGGGGTTCCTCATTTTAAGCAAACGGGGAGATGGGCTTGGACTTGGGCTTTGGATAGAATAGGGAATAAATAATAAACAGGCCCAAAACAAATTGGGCCTATATTCCAACATAAATAAATAGGGCCAAATTGACTCGGGCCGATTGAGCTTGGTCCAATTTGACCAATTGGTCCGTGGTGTTGTGCGTGGCAAGTGGGCCGCCAATAATTTCTATTTATTTCTCTTCCACTCATTACTCATTACTTCTCCACACACAGGTACACAACACTCAAAACTCGTTCAAATATTAAATTCAAGAATTTATTGAAGTATTTGAAATTAAATTTCAATCACTTAGTTGATAATTGTTTTGAGTCTATGTATGATTAAGAAAATCCAACTTTCAAATTTTAGGTTTTTAAAATAAATGTAAATAGTTAAAATTGGTGTTTGCTTAGAGATTTTATAGGACTAGTTCTGTAAGTGTCAAATCGGTGAAAAATGTTCTTGTGTAATATTATATTTGAGGTTTTCTATCTACACCCCATCATCTACTAAACACACCCCAATAAATTAAAGTGAAATGAAATGATATAAGTAAAGACAAATATACCCTTACTAATAAAATTATAATATATAAAATCAAATCATTAAAGTTTCTTAATACACCCACCTAATATTTTTGCTATACACACCCCATTAATACACACTACACATTATATACACTCTCTTCTTTCTTCTTTCCTACAACCAAACAAAAACTCCATTAGTACCTATCCCAGAAGCTTAGAAAAACTCACCACATTGGAACAAAAAGCACATTATGGAGCATCAAAGAGCACATGTGGCGGGCAATGTAAGTCTTCAAATTTCGTTTTGCCGTTTCATTTCTCGATTTAATGTTAGAAAAAAAATTGGAAAAAATTCACGAAAAATACAAACGCAAAGTATAGGTAGAATTGCATGCATAGTGCTCGACCAACAGTGGTCGAACATATCTCAATACGTTTGTGTCGTCCAGTTGTGGTTGAACCTCATGCATATTTTTCGCAAAGTATTGGTTGAACAGTGTGTTTTGGCCTATAAGTGTCGAACATACATATTATTTTCCGTATAGTCGTTTTATTTATTAAAAAAATGCTTATAACATTGTATTCATTTATTATTTTTATAGGAAAACTATTCACATGACACTTAATTGAGCATTTACAACGAACCCGAGGATTTGAACGTAATGAGCCCATTGTACGAGCAGATAAATTTTTCTGCAGATTTTCAAACAGATGAGATTTTTGATACTCGGAAAGACATGGTGAATTGGGCATATAGGGTTGGAGCAGGTTTGAATATGGTTGTATTAGTTAGAAGATCGGACCGTGGTGAGAGTGGTCGGTGAACTCGTGTATTTTTGGACTGTGAATGTGATAGTAAGTACGGTCCGTCCAAGAAGAAAGTTGGTAAAGACCCTTCCATTAGGAAAGAAGACTAAAATAAGGTTGACAAGTACAAAAAAATGTGAGTGTCCATTCATGTTGAGAGGAGTACAAGTGAATGAGTTAGGGCAATGGATGTTGATGGTAGTATATGGATCGCATAATCACCCTATGGGGCGCAATTTGGTTGGTCACTCATTTGCAGGTCGATTAAAACCTGCTGAAGATGCATTCGTGCGTGATCTATCAATGAATAATACGAGACCAAAAGACATTTTGAGCACATTGGTAAGATATTTGAGGAGATGCGAAGTACATATAGTATAAGGGTTGATCCTTTGATTTGTTGATGTGTATTGAGGAAGACATGTGGCTTGTCGTGTGTACACGAGCTTGCAATTTTGAAGAGAGATGGACAAGTTATCCAACTTGAAATGATGGATAAATTCTGGAAAAAGTTGGATTGTGAACCCTCAAAGTCCAAAAGTGGTCCAAATGTTGATGTGGGAAATCGATGGGTGGAGACCGTGGATGAGGTAAATGAAATGTTTGGAGCGGCTTCTGAAGCTCAAAAGTTGTTGTTACTCAAACGACTTCGAGAGATATCAATACCGTCCACAAGCTCATTGCAAGAGCCCATGATGACCTCACCTCCTCGTGGTCGATCAAGCAAGACAAAGATCCACAATTCTACCTCCACTAAGCGCCTTCCAAACAAGTTTGAAATTGTTGAAGCAAGTTTCAAAGATAGTTATTCGACACCAACTGATGAGAATCTGTACATCGCTGATACACCACCAGGTGCACCAAGTTTCACCATATTGAAGCGGAAAAAAGAACTGGTACATCGTCGTAGTGTCCGCAACACAAATGATGAAGTTTTAATCCAAAGTCTTCTATGTCATTTGCAGGGTCACGTCATTTGTAGTGTTCCCTCGCCGGATATAACTTAGCATGATCAACCAATCGGGAATAGTCTGGAGATAGCCAAATTGACGGAGCACATGATCTGGATGGTATGGCTCCACCACATCAAATGCATGAATACATCCATGATAAAAAGTGACTTCATCACGAGGATAGGCGTCTCGCAAACCCGAGTACGGTGTCAATTAACATGTATTTCCATGGGTCTTGTTTAAACGTTATTAATGAAAACCTATTAAAACATCAATATCAAAAATTGTACTTACGTTGTGCGGTGGAAGATTTTCCAAGATCTCGTGAATGGCCAACACCCAATCGGTGGTTCATCCGCTTCGAGTTCTTAGAATCCACCGTTAATGCAAGTGGTTCACCTTTCTCATATCTCACATTATGACTCGATCTTATAAATGGAAAGTACTCATAGATCCAGACCTACGTAAAAATAATAATTATGTTTAATTAATAACGTGTAAAAAACCAGCAAATATAGAATATGCAAAGTTGTATAACATATGAACTAACCTCCAATAATATCAAATACCCACAGATTTGAAGCACCCTACTCCTGGATGCAAGTCCAAGCTGTTGGTAAAGGAATGCTAGAGCAGTTGCTCCCCAAGTATGTAATTACCGAACTCGGTCGACCATTTCCAGTAGCTGCAAGACTTTTGTATCTACTCATGTACCACTTTTATCTACAAATATTGTGCATCCTAGCACAAACAATATGTAGGCATGGGCAGCACAAGTATGTTTACCCTCTTCTGGACTGTGGACGTCTTAGCTCAATCGAGATCTAAGTCACCACTACAACAAAAACGTTTAAAGACAACAATTCTAAAGTGTTGTTGTTTTGGGTATAAGACTGTAGTTTATGTCACTGTTGTCGAAGAGGGGCACCCAAAGAAAACACTTCAAAAGTGTTGTTGATTACTCGTAGACAACACATTAAAAGTGTTGTCGATATATATGATAACCGTTATCTTTTACATAGAAAATATCGAACATAGACAACACGTTGTTTTGGGTATAAGATTGTAGTCTATGTCACTGTTGTCGAAGAGGGGCACCCAAAGACAACACTTCAAAAGTGTTGTTGAAGATTGTAGTCTATGTCACTGTTGTCGAAGAGGGGCGTCCAAAGACAACACTTCAAAAGTGTTGTTGAATATATATATATATATATATATATATATATAGCAACAAAACATTTTCTAAAAATAGCAATTAAGAATTTTCCCACCAAAATTTATATACTATTTTAGGAAATTACTGGAAAAATTAATTAAAAAAAGAAAGAAAAAGTTTCAGCTCCGCCAAGGGGAAGGGGAAGAGTTGGGCCGCAATGATGTGGGGGAAGGGGTGGCGGGGGACGTGAGGGTGGGTAGAGTCTAGGATATAGTAGGGTAGGTGTTTTTCTTTTTATAATTAAATTAAAATTTCAAATTTAGTATTTATTATTAAACTTATGTAATGTAATGCTATTGAATTAACTACAGTACTTATGTATATTTTTAATTATTGCTAATTTTGGTTGAAATTGAGTATTGGATTAGAAAGTTCTCATAGTCATATATAAATTTCAAATATCATAACTTATTATTAAAAAATATTTTTGATCCATTAGATGTGTGAAATATATCATGTTTTGTGTTTTCTAAAATTTATAATTATACATAAAAAACAAAATTATTGAATCTAAATTATATTAGAACAATATTTTAACAATTATTAATGATTTTGTGATCTTTTGTTAGCAAAGTTTGTAATACATATATATTTTATATACGTTATATACAAAATTAAATTAAAATTGAAATCATATAATAATAAGACGTCAAATACAATATTTTAGAGTTTTTTTTAACATGTATTACCGTTAACTAACAGTTGCTTTTTTTCATTAGTATTTTATTTTATATATTAATATCAGCAAATAAAGATTTTTTTCTTGAAATATTTCTACGCACATGATATATTTTCTTAATCACATGGTCTAAAAAGTATTTGTATTGACAACTTATATACATAATTTTATTATTCATGATATGTATGAAATATATATATATATATCGTAATTATGAGAAATGTTGTATATAAATAAATATTTAGAAACTTATATCGTTAATTTTTCACTTTTAACTAACTCAAAAGATCATTGGTTTATCAAATTATTTATCAAACCATGAAGAATATTCAACAAAATACAGAAACAAATCGGATGTCATCGGGTTTTTAATTTTTTGGCTAACTTTAATTACTTAATGATAGAATTATTATTATTATCAATTTTAAGGTTAATTTTTTTAATATATTATTTTTAATTATGAGAAATGTTGTATATAAGTAGATATTTCAAAGTTTATATTGTTAATCAGTTAATTTTAACTAACTTAAAAATTCATTGTAATATTCAAATTATCTATCGAGTCATGAAAATTTTTTATATATAAATGACAAACAAATAGAATGTAATTAAGCTTTCATGCTCATATATTGTTTAAGTTATTTGTAAACTTTGTATTCCGATTTTTTTTACTATTATCAACTATAATTTCAAATACTGCAAAATTTGAAGCTACTATGAAAACTATGTTTTTATATTATACAAATTTTGAAAAATAAAGATATATGAATAATTTTTTTATATAACAACTTTATTATATTATTATAAATTGTATATATTACGAAAATAAATATTAAACCGCGCATCCCGCGGATGAGTTACTAGTAACATTAATAATGATAAAATCATTATGTATCAAGACATGTAAGATAAAATAATATGATCTTTTAGTCGGAAATCTCTAAATCGTTCGGCTTTAAGTGGACGAAAAATTTCACTGTTGGATTTGTTCGACCACAACAGATTACATACTTCAATCTGTTCGACCACAAGGTGTTGACCACACTTTATTTGTCCCAAGTAGCACAGAGGTTCAGAGGGGGTGGGGGGTTGAAATTTGAATGAACCTCTCTTTTTTTTTCGCTTCTTCCTCTCTATTACTGCAAGCTGCTGTAAGCTATCGTTGCTTGCAACAGTTTGGTAAATTTGTGCTCAACCTACAGCAAATTAGTTACCGCAGCCTTACACTTAGAGTATATGCACAACGAAAATGTTAAGATAATAGAGAGTTCAGCAAATATGTTTAACCTTTTAACTACAGAGTTAATAGGCTAGATCACAGATAAGCACAACAATTAAGCCATAGATATGCATGCAACATGTGTAGAATATGAATGCTGAAAGCAATAAATGAACAAAAGACTTTTATAGAGGTTCGAAGGTGGTATAATCCTTCTATGTCCTCTCTTCTCCTTCACAAGGAGGATATCCACTAGGAAGATCGTTGTAGATTTACATGACTCTTTTCCTAACTATAATCAACCTAAGTATGAGCACAGCCTACTAAATTTCTTATCACACAACAAGGATCAAAAACACTAAGGAGGATATCACAATAGACAGGATCCACACAGGATGTTATCCTTTATAAGGATCAAAAACACACAACAATGAATATTTCCTATCAACTGTGGACACAGATTAAAACAACCTAAGCACACAACTATGAAAATGGTTAAATAAAAGGATCTTCAACTGTGTTGAAACAAAACACTCCAAAAGATCTTCAATGATGGAATGTTTGCTTCTAGGTTGAATAGGACTGAAAATACTTGATTTCTTTTAAGCTTGATGATTGTTGTAAGATGAATATCAATGTGCGATTCTTAATTTTCAGTCCTGTGTTCTTCAGTTCCACTCTTCCCCTTTTATAGATGGTGGAATACACCAGTTGAAGTGTGCACATTCCATGTGTCCTCTTTTAAGCTCTTGTCTTCAGCTGCTTCATCCCGATCTTTGATCCATTCACCCTCTTCAAACTTGTCCTTCAAGTTGATCCGGATGGCTAGCATTTCCTCTCTTTGATCTCCTTTGATCTTCAAATAGATCAGTCTTTAATGCGCACCTAAAAAGGTAATCTCCTCTTTAAGCTCCAACATCATTAAATGCGGTTGTCCTTTGTTGCAGTTTACTGGCAGTTGCTCAGACCAGGTAGCAGCTCAGACCAGGTAGCAGCTCTTCATTTGCTCCCTGTCCTTGAATTTGTCCTTTTATAACGGCCTGTCGTGCACTGCAGTGTCAACTGAAGTTGATATTTCCTTGTATTCTTTCAGCATGCAGTGGATGTTGATGATCTCGATGTTGATCCACCTGCAAGACTTCTTCAGTTGCTACAACTTATTGGTGAGTGCTGCATCCAGAGAAACCGCACCTTGTAGGTTGCAGCCTCCAGCATGCAGCAAAAACATTCCCTCTCGAAAATCTTCTAAGTATGACTTGCTGTAGGCAGACTTCTTCCAATCTTGTTGCTTACAGCTTGCAGCGATTGAGTTCAGTAGAAGACTTCATAGTAGGGTTTTTGCTACTTATTGGATACAATGATAATTTACAATTAATGCAGTAAGGTTACAACGGTTTTGTCTCATCAAAATCTAAATCTTCTTCTTCTTACACACTTCAATATGTTCGATCCCTTATGGTCGAACAATGATAGAAAACTTCGGCTATAGGTGGCCGAACTACTTGAGCTACGTTTGACCACTTGTTGTCGAACACCCCTATACTTGTTGGACCACAAGTGGTCGAACAAGCAACATATGGGGCACAAAACCAGGGCCAAACAGAAGGCCCGATTTTCACTTCGATTTTTTGAAAAAAAATCAATACTCATGTGCAAAAACTCGACATTATGCTACATTTGATTCTCTACCCAAACTACTAGCACATTATACTACATGGAATTTGAACTATAATCATAAACTTACAATGCATTTTGTTTGATTTATTTAAACTTGAAATTGAAATGGGTAAGTGAAATTGAAGAAACTTACTCCATAGTTTGGGGTTAGTACATTCTCATCATTTCTCCATTCTTCTTTGTTCAGTTGGAAGTGGTCGAAAATTGAAGTGGGTAGAAGTAAAGTTGAAGAAGAGGGAGAGAGATGTGGAGATGATGAAGATGTGATGTGTTGTGTGTTAGCCTGTTAGGGTTTAGTGTGAGGTGTGATTAGTAGTTCTTTTATTTATTTTGTAATTGTGATATATTAATTTTGTCATAAGGGCAGTTTAGTCTAATTAGGGGGTGTACTTAGTAATTATAGTGTATGAATTTTTTTTGTAGGGTGCGTTTAGAATTTGAGGTGTGTTTAGTAGATCGTGGGATATGGATAAAAAACCCCATTAAATTTTTAGTTAATGTAATAATAATAATTGGATGATTGTAAAAATAGGAATTTAGGTATGTATTGAAATTTGTATATTAATAGGTTATAGTATATGGTTAATGATTCTTTTTTCTTTGGGTTAATTGCCAAAAAAATCACAACTTTTATCCTAATTACCAATTTAACTAAACTTTTATTATTGGTCAAAATAACATAACCTTATATATTAATATGTTTTCCGACTCAATAGTGAAAAAAAAATCATTATCTATTGATGAGTTAGTCTCTTGTGAGTTCCTCTAATGGATCACCTTTTATGAGACGAATCTATTTGACCCACCCCTTAAGCCCAAAACACATGTTCAGCCCAAAATCCATGCTCAACTCAAATCACTGCAATAGCAGCCCAACCACCCTAGCGGACAACTAATAGCTCAATCCACGATTTATACTCAACCCAAAACTCATGTTAAATCCAAACCATGACAATATCATCACATCAAATCAAACCCAACCCACAACTAATAGCTCAACCCAGACACGGAAAACTCAATATATGAGTTATTATTTTATATAATAAATATTAAAATTGCTAAATATGTTTTAATTTTCAAAATCTTTGTTAATTTCATTACATCACAATCAAATTTGTGATGGGAAATATAGTAAAAGAAACAAAAATCGGGAGGTATGACACAATAAACATATATTAGAACCAAGTTTTAGTGCAATTAGTCGATCAAAAATTTTTTTCCTGAAAAAATGCTAATATATAAGTTAATTTTAACTTCTTTTAATTAGTAAATTAATTTACTATAACAACATAACTATTAAGAATAAACAAATACTTTTATTAAAAATCGATAAAATAAATTAAATTAATATAAATTAAGTTCACATCACTAGGACAAATATCATTTTGTTTCTTTTGTATTAAATGCCTAATTTAAAGAGTTACATGTAGAACACTAAGTCAATGATAAGGAAAAATAAAATACACAAACACATACTTATAGAGTTAGCGTCATACTTATGACTCTAAAAGACATACTCATACTTAAATTCAGTGGGTAAATTAGAATAACATAAATTAAGTTCACTTCACGTGAACAAATATCTTTTTAGAATGACTAATTTAAAGAGTCACAACTTTCATGTAAAACATTAAACCAAAATTATAAGGAAAAATAAAATACAGAAACACATACTTATAGCTTCAGATAGACACTTATAGCTTAAAAAAGACATACTTATACTAAATTTTGGTGAGTAAATTAGAATAACATTAATTCAGTTTTCTTCATTTTAGATGTATATATATTTTTTTGTATTGAATGACTACGTTAAAGAGTTACAACTTTCATGAACAACAATATAACACTTAGCCAAAATCATAAGGAGAAATAAAATACAGAAACACATACTTATAGTTTCAGATACGTACATAGCTCTAAAAGACATACTTGTACTTAATTTGGTGAGTAAATTAGAATAACATAAATTAAGTTTATTTCACTTGGATAAATATCATTTTAGTTTTTTTTTTTTTTGTATTGGACGATAAATTTTAAGAATTCCAACTTTTATGTAGAACATTGAACCAAACTCATAAGGAAATAATAAAATACAAAAACACATACTTATAGATTCAATAGCATACTTATAGTTATAAAAGATATACTAATGCTAAAATTTGGTGAGCACTTCACTTGCACAAAACACACAAACATATATTATTGGTAATGTTCGACTTACTTTAAGAGCTAAAAAAATAATATCAGATGGATAACACTAAAATTAGTTTTCTTTTTTACATTTTATGAAGAATGCTAAACTAAAAATAGGAAGTAAAAAATCAAATACGAAAAATGTATATGATAATTGAAAAACATTTAATTAGATAATGATAATTGAAAAATAAAATATCAATAATGACCATTGCTACAGAAATTGTAATTTATAAAACTTTAGATAAATTTTTTTAATTGAAGTTGATTGTTAGAATTGCATTAAATGATACTTGAAATGTTTTGAATAATTAACATTAATTTACATAGTAATTAAATTAAGAATTAATGATTGAATAATAATAGAGTTTATTTAAAAATAATAATTTTTAATTTTTTTAGTATTAAAATATTTGTGTGATGTACGGATCTTAAACTAGTATTAGTGATATTTACATTGAAAATGTATATTTATACATAATATTATATTATCACATTGCACAATATATTATCTCAAGATTCATTTACTAAAATATGATTAAGTAAAAAAAGTCATGCTAAAGGTTGGTGCAATGGTGCGACATATTATGCTTAACGTTGGTGCGTCACAAAATATATTTGTGGTTTGAGACGAAGGTATTTGGAGAGCGGTTTACTTTAATCGATTTCATGTAAATGAGTTTATTATGGTTAGTTATTATATAGCAGTGAGCTAGTGTTGAGGATGATTGTCTAAATTTAGGGAGTAGGTATATTATGGATTGGGCTGGATTTTGGGCATGGATGGATTGGGCTATAGACATGGGTTAGGTTAAAAGATCTGTGTCACGGAAGGGGATTTATGAGACAGTCTCATATGAATTTTTGTGTCTATTGATATACAACTTCTCACCAAGGTTTTTAATATTCCCACCCCCCAAAAAAAATTATTACCAAAAATTACAATTTTTCAAAAACTGATTTTGGTAAAAAAAAAAAACTAAATATATAAGATTGTATTCTTTTGATCAATAATTAAACATTTGACTAAAATGACAATTTAGGTCAAAGTTGTGATTTTTTGATAATTAACTCATTTTCTTCTAAAACAAATAGAATTCGAATCAATCTAAATCTCACGACTCACAAACATCAATCCAACATCTTCACGCGCCCCCACGCGCCTAGTGGGTGTTCTCAAACCCACCAAGATTCGCTTCAGACAGTCATACCCTCATGTTATGTTAAGGTTACCCTCATGTTATGTTAGGGTTACCCTTATGTTATGCTAGTGTTACCCGTGTTACCCTCACGAGGGTAACATTAACATAACATGAAGGTAACCCTAACATAACATGAGGGTAACCCTAACATAACATGAGGGTATGATTAACATTTTAGTTCAGTGGTTTTAAACTAACGGTATGAAATCTGGAGATGGGGTCACATTAACATAATGCGAATGTAACCTAACATAACACGAAGGTAACACTAACATAACGTGAGGGTAACGACCAAAACACGCGAACAAAGTAAAGAGGCATGGGCTGGGCTGGCCAGCCCAGCCCGCGCACGGCCCCAGTTGCACGGATCACAGATCCGTGCAACTGGTGCACAAGAGAGTAACTCCATGAGTTTATGTTAGTGGTACATATAAGAACTCCGAAAAAACAATCAATTTTTATTATGAAAAATCCAACTTTATTATAAATATAAACTAATTCTGGGGAGATTAAAAATTGTCAAAACCCAATACATCGTGACTTAAAAAAAAAAAAAAATCTCGTAAAAAATAAAAGGTTGTTTTTAATTGGGAAGTGAAATTTGTGCATATCAAGAGACAAGAAAATCTATGGTGTGAATGAGTTGAGTTGTAACCCAAAGCTAAAATCCCGTGTAGAAAAAGGAAAGGTGGACCATTGTGCAATTGAAATAGAAATGGATTTGCTTTTGCTGACGCCACCATCGCCGGCACTTGCTCCGGCGCCGGTGAGTTTTTGCTCAACCGACCTAATTCCTGAAAATTTGCCTTATAATTGTCCAATTACTGCTGATTTCTCGCCACCGCAGTGCAGTTGGAAGGCTGCTGTGCGAGGGAAGCGCCTGATTTCCTCTTCTAATTACTCGTTCAGGAATCGTTCTATTCAAAGTGTTGGTGGGTTTGAGGTTAGGGCTTTTTTCCCCAACCCCATCCAGGAACCCATTCTCAAGGAGGCGCTCAAGGTATTTACTTATTTTTCTATCCAATTCTACTTCAATTAAAATATGCAAACTGCCTTTAAAGTCAGTTGTATTTCATATACTAGCAGTTTTTCTTTTAATTTGCAGCTTTTATGGATGATTATATACACTGCACATGGGACTTACTAGCTTTATTTGAAACAGAGCTCATAGCTTAACTAAAGCCAAGTTAACCCAATCATATATCTATTGAACTCGAGTCCAACATTCTTCTAGCTCTTGGATTTCTTAAGATGATTTCATGTGAAGTTTAATCTAAATAATTTTGTTGACTGTCCATTCTGTTTGTCTATTAAGATTCAGGAATCTATAATCTGGACCAGCTATTCAGTCCCAATTCTGAAATCTAAGCATGATCCATGTTGTTCCTTGTAAATTGGGCACGAGGGGTTACACAATATGTGATTATTTATAAACAAAGTTTCGGACATTTGTAATGTGTTTCATATACTCCATGTGCATCAATGATCGTGGTTTGTGAAATTAGTATAGAATTGAACATGAGGGCTTGTGGTAAAGGTGAATCAAAATGAAAGCAACGAGAGCCTTGTGGTTATTAATAGGCTTATATGTTTTTTGGGATTACATTTTTGGTCATGTAAAGGTGAGGAAAGCTTGTTCTTTTATTTGATACATGCTGCACCCTCCACCAAACTAACACCAGCAGTATAAGTGTCAATAATGTGTCTGTGCCCTTATATATAGTTATTACAGGAAATGTGTTTTCCTTCTTTACACGGTAAGAGGAAAGGAATACTCTTTGCATTTAGAATTTAGCCAATATACTTAACTTCATAAAGATATGCTGAAAAGTTTTTCTTGGATGACTTTTTAATCACAATCTTTATTGTGTATCAGTGGAAATACATGAATTGTTTTGTCTGGTTAATATTCAATTTCAGCAACTCATGCATGCTCTATCTATGTGGAGGAACTCATGCATTATAACTTGGTTTTATGCTTCACAATAACAATGTGTACTATATATGTAAGGATTGAAATGAACCTCTTTGCATGTGTTAGGAAATAAATATGCAGAACCTATTGATTGAAAACAAGTGGCTGCCACCTTTTACCCTTCATTTTCTCCTATTTTAGGTGGTCTCGTAAAATTTGGATGAGTGCTGAATGGAGAATTTCTTCTATTTGTTACCTAATAATGTGGGGTCTGCTTACTCTTGACATTCTTTGATCCTTATTGACTTTGTCAGAATGGTTTGGGGTGTCTAATTCCAAGGATTAAAGTTTGATGTTTGCTTAAATTGTCATGTATATCAACTGCATTGCCTATTTGTAGGAGGACTTTGTAAACATGTCTTAGCTGTTTGTGCGAATCAAGGTTATAGACTAGGAAAACATAAACTAATTGTGACAGAGGTAATATTGAATATACGGTACTTGCTGCTTATTTAAGAACTTTCCGTTATCTAAATCGAACTGCTTTCATAAGACCATGTGGAGTAGTCGATAACGGGATTCTGTAGCGGTGGTGTTGTAATTTTGGCTAATACATGGAACTACACATCATGGTAGGAGGCTATTAACTTCCTATCTATACACAACATACTTGTCATGCATACTGAAAAAGTTTTTGATCTCATAAAACATCGATTTCAAATTCAAAGAACAAGAACTCAATTTTGTCTTCTAGATGGGGACGTTGATGTCACTTTCGAATTCAATGAATGTGAATTCAACGTTATTTTTCAATGGTGACATTCATTAAATACCATATCTCTTTTATGTGGGCTCTTGACATATTCACATGGATGAGCTTCTTGTTAGATCATATCTTTAATGCATCGTGTTGTATTTGTTTACTGTAGGAGCCAGTTGCATTCGTAGGAGGGATATTTGCAGGGCTCCTAAGGCTTGATCTAAATGAAGAGCCTTTGAAGGAATGGGTAACAAGAACAGTTGAAGCCAGTGGAATCACTCAAGAAGAAACTAGTAAGAGGGCTGATGAAGAAGAGGAACAAATGCCACAAGAGATAGAGATAGAATGAATGATGTATGTATGTATATGTATATCCTATCCGTGTTACTTTGTTTTGAATTAGATATTTCATTCTGTTATTGATTAAAAAAAAAACCTCTAAATAGAGAAAAACAGAAAAGGTGGGTGCATTTATTAAGAATGCTTGGTGGTGGGGTGATAGATCCCACATGGGCAGAGACGCGTTGCCATTATGGGCTTTTAGGTATGTTTTGGGCAAACAGCCCACCCAATTTCGCTGATCTTGCTCTCCACTAATAAACGTGCAGATTGTATGACGATCAGATTCGGTTGTTCCCTCCCTTTCCATTCCGCACCCTCATTACAGATATTTCGGTGATCTTGGTCTATCACACTAGACGATAGTATCACTATTGGATGAGTAAGAGAAGAGAGAGAAAGAGGGGAGAGAGAGAGAGCAGGCCCCTGGCATTGTCCATATTGGAGATCCAGGCCATACACAGCTGTAGCTCTGATCTCTCCACCGCCACTGCAACCATCAATGCGCCTCCTATCCAAATCTACTCTTTAAATTTTACTCAATTTTTCATTATATGTCTTAACATCTATTATATACAAATACCGTACCAGGTACAACTTGAGTTGCTGACTTTGAATCACCCACAAAAATGAATTCATCAACACACCACACATATTACTGGGTTTTTACGTATGTAATTATTATTATTATTATAAAGAAAAAGTAAAGTAGGAAGGCAATATTCATGATTAAAGACGGTGTATATGTGTCAGGTATTATATAACTACCTCCGTCCCGGTTAAATGTGTCTACTTTGACCGGCACGGATTCTAAGAAAAAACTATTGACTTTGATTGAATGTGTTATTTTAATGTTTTTGAGTGACAATTTTGTAATTTAAAGGTATAAGTTGTAAAAGTTGTAAAATGAAAGGAATGAAGAGGTAAGACAGTAAATTTTTTTTTTTTTTTATCATTTTTGGGTTAACAATTTTAGATGGGAAACAAAAATGGAAAGTAGACACTTTTAAGTGGGAGAGGGATTATTATTATTATTATTATTATTATTATTATTATGAGATAAAATTCACCGGGATTGTCAACCACAGACATCATCAAATCAAAGATGAATTGAATGAATCCTTAAAATCTACAGTATGTAAGAAGAGTATGTTATATATTAAATGCAAGAAGTGAAGTGAGAGCAGAGAAGAGACAACACTGCTTCCTCCTCCTCCTCCTTCTTCTTTGATGGTGTGTTGAGATTAATGATATGTTGATTTCACGTCTCAGACTCTCTTCCTCTCTGCTCTCCTCTCTCTCTTCTCTTCTCTCTTCTCCTCTGCTTACAATGTCAGCTACGACACCCGCTCCCTCATCATTGACGGCCACCGCAAGCTCATCATCTCCGCCGCCATTCACTATCCCCGCAGCGTCCCCGCTGTCTCTCTCTCTCTCTCTCTCTCTCTCTCTCTCCCTCTCTCTCTCCTCTGCTCTCTGTACTCAAGCTTTCAATGTATGATGGTTGCAGATGTGGCCGGGGCTGGTACAGCTGGCAAAGGAAGGAGGCGCTGACGCCATTGAAACATATGTCTTCTGGAATGGTCATGAGCTCTCTCCCAACAATGTACCTCTCTTCTCTCCACATTTCACTATCACTCTTTCCTGCTCTTTCTCTTAAACCACACTTTTTTTCACTTGTTTTTCTTTGTTGCAGTACTACTTTGGAGGGAGGTATGATTTGGTCAAATTCTGCAAGATTGTTCAGCAAGCTGACATGTATTTGATTCTTCGAATCGGCCCTTTCATCGCTGCAGAATGGAACTTTGGGTATTTACCAAGCTTTCCTACCCTCTATTCAGATTAATCCATTCTTGCAGCATTTCTCTGCATTGTTTAGTTGAGACCTCTTTTACTTTGTGTGGAACTTTGGATATAACAGGAGTCTGTTGTTTACTTGTATACAAATCTGATCTTGGGAATTCTATGAAGCAAGATAAATATTATTCATCCAACATTGAACTTCTGATGTGTATATTGTCTATCTATCCAGTGGGGTGCCTGTGTGGTTGCACTATGTTCCAGGAACTGTCTTTCGAACTGATAACGAATCTTTCAAGGTTTACATACTTTCATTCTGGTTTCCTTGTCTTTTAAAGTGAATTGTGCGAGTGATTGACTTGTTTGGAATTGGTTCTTGGAATTCCAGTATTACATGAAGAAGTTCATGACTTTGATCGTGGACATGATGAAGAAAGAGAAGCTTTTTGCACCACAAGGAGGTCCGATTATCTTAGCACAGGCAAGTATCTCTTGCTTGTTTAACAAGCTGACCTATTTCATAACCATCATGTATGCTACTACCCAAGAATTCAACGAAATAGGCTCCAGATTGTTTATATCTCAGTTGGATGTGTTGATAATCTTGTCTCTGCCATCTGATAGATGTTGGATATCATGTTCAATGTTTTTTTAACGGTCAAGGTTAATCATAATTTGGTTAAATTATTGTTGGTCACTGACTCACTAATCAGTTCTATTTTTCATCTGCCCATGGAGGAAATTTTGTAATTTTTCTAGTCGTGAAGGCACCCTTGAAAGTCTTTGCCACTTTAATAAATATCCTTTTGTTGAGAAAATTTCATGCTTTTCATTTGACCGGTTTCTTGATGAATTATATTTTCCTCATCAAGGCATGTCATGGAGGGTTTTGCTTATAAAGTAGAAATTGCCTAAAGTAGGATACACAAGGCACATATTAACTTGGAAATTTTATGTGATAACCTGATCCACGCATGAAATGCATTACAATGATACAAGTATTTTGTTAAGACCAGTTAGCGATGGTGTTTCCAGAAACCAATGTCAAGGTATTACCTTTTCTACTGGAAGAGTCGAATATGTAGTCATAAAGTGCAGTTACTTAACACTCTACAGTTCTCACAGTATGATTTATCTTATGCAATACTGAAAAGGGAGTACGTTGGAGCATAAAATCCTCATTTTTCACATGTTATCAAGGTATGGATGGTTACTATACACTTTTGTTTTATGGAGTGCAGGTGGAGAATGAATATGGATTCTATGAATCAGTTTATGGGGAAGGAGGAAAAAGGTATACCATATGGGCGGCTAACATGGCCGTTTCTCTAAACACTGGTGTACCTTGGATTATGTGCCAGCAATTTGATCCTCCTGCTACTGTGGTAAGCACTCATCAAGTCTGACAATCTTCCCACCAACTCAATCTCTAATAATCCAATCAATGTGAAAGTTGAGGTGCTATGAGCAGGATGAGATTATTTTCTGTGTTTCATGCCTTGATCAATCTTAAAATTCCTCTTTCTGTTTGCTTCTTGTACTCTTTATCTTAGATGTCTCTAACTCAATGAACAAGCTGTTCTCTCTTTTTATTTTTGTATTTTACTCTTGAGTAAGATTTAATATGATTAAATTAGTCTGCTTTTCAGATTTTCTGCAATTAATTGACGAACAACTTCCTAACACCTTTTCCTTTCTTTTAGATTGATACATGCAATTCATTTTACTGCGACCAATTCAAACCAATCTCTCCGAATAAGCCTAAATTTTGGACTGAAAACTGGCCTGGGTGGTAAGTTACATCTCACTGTGACTTATGTCAGTTGATTATTCATCTAGACTTCCATCTAAAGATAGCATCATTCTGAAATTAACTGAATATAACTTTGGCCCTACATATTTCTTAGTTCTTGAAAAAGTTAAAGCAATCAAGAATTGACCCATAAAAGGAAACCTGTCTCAAATTCCACGAGAAGTCTTTTCTTTTTATAACCTTTTGGGAGGATCTTGGGTGAAAAGAGTGGTAGTAATACATGGCTGGCGCACTTAATCACACTTCTTTCTCAGTGTCATGCCTTGAGCTTTGGAATTTCAGGTTTAAAACATTTGGAGCAAGTAATCCTCACAGACCTCCTGAAGATGTTGCTTTTTCAGTTGCACGTTTTTTCCAGAAAGGAGGAAGCCTACAAAACTATTACATGGTGTGCTAATATTTCTTGTCATTTCTTTCTGTAAAGTTATATCCCACAAATCTTCAATACCTTATGCATCTAAGCACCACTAAATAATGCCTGTTCACTTTAAAGTGCATTTGGGTCCACATTGTTTTGAGTTACTTTTCCTTTACAGTATCATGGTGGGACAAACTTTGGACGAACTTCAGGTGGACCATTCATTACCACGAGTTATGACTATGATGCACCAATTGATGAATATGGCAAGTCCTAACATTATTTTTTGTATTTTATATGGTTAATTGGAACTTCTGACATGATTACAGTTCTAATTTAGATCTTCTAGTGTTCATTCTAGGTGTATTCTAACACATATGACATGCTTCAGGATTGGCTAGAAATCCAAAATGGGGGCATCTTAAAGAGCTTCATAGATCTATAAAGTTATGTGAGCATGCATTGCTGAATGGAGAACCCAAATTACTGTCATTAGGCCCGTTACAAGAGGTGAAGTGTTGAACCCTTTAAATACTGATTGTTTGCTGTGCATATCATATTTTTCCATAGAATGTATGTCTAAGGGTTTTAAAGGCCTTTCATGTAGTTCTTTTTTATATTTTCTCAAGATAAACTAATATCAACAAGCTTTCTGGCAATTGCTCAGGTATCAACACTCTTAGCAATATATTCACCATGATGCTGAAGAATATGATCCAATTACTTAGAAAATGTAGTTGAGAATCTCTGAAATTTATACAAAGTTAACTCTATCTAATTAGCCATCATCTGTGAGGATAAACATTTCAATACTACAACTGGTTGTAAAATAGATTTAAAATTGGTTGTAATGGGTGTGGAGAGACTTCCAAGGAGGTCCATGTACAGGAACACCTCACTAAGTTTTCGCTTATATTGCTCAGAGTCTAGCTCCTTGCAATTAGGCTAAGTATTGCTGGGATGCATGCAATTCCAAGTTTATGCTAATAATTACTCTCTTCAATCAGTTCTTTTATCATTTACAAGTCGACATTTTTCTTGTAGGCTGATGTCTATGAAGATTCATCAGGAGGTTGTTCTGCCATTATTTCTAATATGGATGATAAAAATGGCAAAATGGTGGTGTTTCGAAATACATCATATTTCCTCCCAGCATGGTCAGTTAGCATTCTGCCTGACTGCAAAAATGTAGTTTTCAACACTGCAAAGGTAAACTATAAATTGTCAAACTTGCATGAATGTTTTATGTAGTTCCATTTCTTCCACAATTATAAAATCACCTTGTATCCAGTTATGTTTGTATACACAACTGAGGCATCATCACAACAACTTAATTTGTATTCGTGTTTTATCCATAGCTCGTTAACTGGGTTTTGGAACTTGTACCAAGAACATGAATTTGTCTTCTCATAGCAACTCTGGGAATTAAACTTTTGTTTATTTAATGGAAGAAGATTTGAAATCATACATGAATATTATCTTATACATTTCGCATGCTTATGTTTGTCTCTGGGAGGTAATTATCATGATAAATAATTAAAATTTGCTAACGAACACACCGGATGATTAGGTGTCATGTGAGAGTGAAATTTATCTGTCTTCCAGTTTGTTAGCACCACTCTGATTTATCATGAAGGTTTTCTTTTCCGTTATTTAAACAGGTTGGTTCTCAAACTTCTGTGGTTGAGATGATACCAACAGATTTGCAGCCATCACCTACAACATCTAATGAAGATTTGAAAGGTCTGCAATGGGATGTGTTTAAAGAGAACGCGGGAATTTGGGGTGCTGCAGATTTTACAAAAAATGTCTTGGTGGATCACATTAACACTACAAAAGATACTACTGATTATCTGTGGTACACGACAAGGTTTGTTGATAACATACTTTCATTGCTTTAACCATTTTATCCTAAGACAATTTCACTACCTGCAACTTGTACATATTGAGCTAGAACAAGAATATGATATGCAGTATGTGTAACTTTACATGGGACCTGAAGCAAACACTCACCGGTTCTCTTTCATGTTAGTTTATTTGTCGATGAGACTGAAGAGTTGTTTAGAACTGGAAAAGGTCCAATGCTTGAGGTCGAATCGAAGGGCCATGGCATGCATGTTTTCATCAATCAGAATCTTCAAGGTTATTATATCCTTTCAACTGTATATTTTGTTTACATGATAAGCTGAAGCATCCAGATTATGTTCTTCAGCTAGTGGATTTGGAAACGGTACGGTCTCGCGCTTCAAGATCAGAAGCCCCATATCTCTGAAGAAAGGGGATAATGAAATTGCTTTATTATGCATGACTGTCGGTCTGCAGGTATGTATTTGTCTCCTTTTTCAGTTTCATAAAATTTAAAGAAACTCCATTCTATTTAATATGTTAACTTAGATTGTTTGAGAACATTATGCTAAGTGATGGTTCTATGTTACACATGAACATTAATACTACACAGTTTGTGTGCTTATCACTTCATATCACTTGACACTGACTAAGATTTTACTCTGATTCTTAATTGCTAGAATGCAGGAGCTTTGTATGAGTGGATTGGAGCTGGTCCTACCAATGTCAAAATTGTCGGGATAAAAAATGGCTCGGTCGACTTGTCCACTAGTAAATGGACCTACAAGGTGTGCCTTCGTTCCTTTACTTATGATCATTACCCTCCTTACTAAAGGTTTGCTGCCTCCTATTAATCCACTCATGAGTTTTAACTTAAGCCCGTCTATCTTTTTTTAGATGATGTGGTCTCATCAATAACAAACATCTTATTGTTTCCTTTTAGTTTATCATTCCATGTTTCTAGTCTAGTATCAATTTGCCCAAGTGTACGCTCATAAAACATTATTTCAAGACCTTTTATGAGAGTCGTCTACTTGGTTGATATGTCTATTGAGAGATTGGGATGGATACTCGTTGTATCCTGTATTCTGCTCTGAAATGTGAATTTTACCAGAACTTGTGTGGAAGTATCAAGATGAACAAAACCAAATTATTAGGGAATAAGAAGAATAATATCAAGTATGCTGATTCTGCTTCTTTATAGCCTTCAAAGGTTCCTAGTGTGATAAATTAGGAAGGACGTGGTCTTAACCGACAAATATAATTGAATTTCTTCTGTATTTTCAGATCGGCCTGCAAGGAGAACATTTAAAGATATATGATCCTGATCATTTAAAATCCGTAAACTGGGCATCCACTTCAACACCACCTAAACATCAGCCCCTAACATGGTACAAGGTAAAAAGATTTCTGTAAAACGTTTGCTTTCATGTATTTAATATTAAGGAGTTTTAAATTTATGCACCACCAAAAATGCTTATGCATGCAGGTCGTGTTGGATTCTCCACCAGGGCAAGATCCCGTTGGACTTGATATGGTTCACATGGGGAAAGGGCTGGCCTGGTTGAATGGAAATGAAATTGGAAGATATTGGCCTAGAAAGGCCTCCAAACATGAAATATGTGTTCAACAATGCGATTATAGAGGCAAATTTATGCCCAACAAATGTAACACGGGGTGTGGAGAACCAACGCAAAGATGGTAAGATAACGTACCTTAAATGAAAGATTATTGTCACATTTGTATTTAATCTCCCAGTGAATCTATATTTCACAAATTGCATGCAGTGCTTTACGTAAGTATCGTTCTCTCTTATTCAAGTTTCCTGAAACACATTGTGGTTATATCATTGTCTCGGACTTGCTTACTGATTGGCATGCTTGATTGGTAGAAATCTTGGTTATCTCAATTAGGAGAGACTAGGTGTAACATTGAACTTATATAACCTTGGCATTAAAATAGTTTCTTGAAGTTGAAAGATTGATTTTCACAAAATGCTGATTGTGCATACTTGTTTTAGATGAACATTACTTCGTTTCTTGATCGATTAGGTACCATGTACCAAGATCTTGGTTCAAGCCATCCGGAAATATCTTGGTGATCTTTGAGGAAAAAGGTGGAGACCCTACTAAGATCCGGTTCTCTGCACGAAAAGTCTCAAGTGTTTGTGCGCATATCTCGGAAGATCACCCTTCCTTGGACCTTGAAACCATGCAGAAGAGTTCAACTTCATATTACAAGAAGAAAGCAAGTGTGAAATTGAAATGCCCCATCAGCACACAAATCTCAGGCGTGAAGTTCGCCAGCTTTGGAAATCCGGCAGGGAGCTGTGGATCGTATAGCATCGGAGAGTGCCACGATCCTAGTTCCATGTCCATAGTCGAAAAGGTGAAGCCAGATTGTCTCATAGTAGTGATTTGTGTCAATTAATTGAGTTAGATGTCTGAAATGAGTGATATTGTGCAGGTTTGCTTAAACAAAAATGAGTGCAGAGTGGAAGTAAGAGCAAAGAATTTGGACAAGAAGTTGTGTGGCAGTTTGGCAGTGAAGAGACTTGCTGTTGAGGTGCTCTGTAGCTGACACCATTTCTTACACTTTTCTTTTTTTCCCCAAAGAAAAATAGATTTTGTTGTAAGCATTAACAACTTTCATACCTTGATACATATTAGTTAATCCTCCTCATCCTCAAATTTAACATATAATTAATTTTGTGATACGGAATTCCACCACTTATAATTCAAATCCATTTTCACAATCCGATTAAAATTTTATGAGTTGTAATTTCCGAATTGATCTACTTCATAGATTCCATATGATTTAAGGTAGTTTCAAAACAGTCCCACTTTTGCTCATATAATCAAACTTGAAAATCTTGAAAATTATAATAATTTTGAAGAAAAAAAGAAAAAAGTTAAAGTGACTTACAAGTTAAAATGACAATGTATGAGTGTCTTGGATTTTTTTTTGTCTAATCTTGGATTATCAAGAAGAATTATTATTTTCTTTCAAAAGTATCCAAGAAAGGTGCAAATATTAATTTTTGCATGAATATGCAATAAAGATAACGAATTAGACGTTTTAAATGTACCATACATATTTTATTCTTTAATGACACGTTTAAATGCACTATTAATGTTCTTTTTTTAAACATAAGATTACAATTACGAGTATTGATGAATACCACATGAATTTATAAAATCATAAATTGAAAAATTCTGTTATTGAATTGATATTAAAGTAAAAATACACATATAAATTGTATTGATGTGTTTATTATAATACACATGCAGTGGCGAAATAGTAAAACACCAGAATAGTAAAAGTGTAACCCATTCATCGTCAATTCGTACAAATATCGTTGGTTGATTCACTGAAAGAGCTTGAAGAATCAAGAAAAATCAATGGATTTGGAGCAGTGGATAGAAAAGGTGAAGGAGGGGCAGCACTTGTCCGAAGATGAGCTTCAGCTTCTCTGCGAATACGTATCTACTTCTAATTCTTCTTCCACTTTTTCGTTTCTTTGATTTGATTCTCATAATATGATCTTTTTCCACGAAAGGAATGAAAGGAATCGAGAAACGAGCTTCAATTTTGTTGCCTTGCATCTTGATTTTGTTAGTTAGGGTTTCAACAAGGATGCGGGTTTGCGAGTGTGTATGGGATGGGAGTCTTGCTTACTACTTTGTTTCTTGGTTGAATGGTTGATAATTCTAAGCTAATACTTCGAAATTTTCATTTTTGGAAGTGTTTCGTGCTGAAATGAGGCATCATTGTGTTGAATTTTTGTATATGATAATCGAATGCTAACTGGAATCCGACGATTTGCAGTGTGTTGTACTGTGGGATACCATTATTTACTGGATTAGTCTAGCAATGTTAAGTTTCCATATAGGCAAATTTGTTCTTTAATTGACATATTAATGTAGAAGATTCTTAAGAACTCCAGTCTGCATATCCAGCTAAAAAAAGTTTTTTGATAAGATATTTTGAATCTTATCATGATCAGTTGTTTATTAATTGACTTAACACCATTCTAGCCTTATGATCTTATCTTTTTATCATTTATCATTTTCAGTTAGCTTGTTTCAGTATGTAGGCTCTCTCTTATGATAATCACTCGTACATGTTAGGCGTCATTCCTAATTATCTTGGCTTGACCAATCGGCAGTACAACTTAAGAGATAAAGTATCACTACTTTATGCATGTTACAGGTTTTTAATCTGTTGCACCTTTCTCAAATAGAAATTTCTCAATAAGTAACTTGCTCCTGGTTGCTAACAGAGAGATTCATCTAAACGAACCTGTATTGTCATTTAAAATCTAATAATAATGTGTAATTGTTTGTTCCACTGCACTAATATATA
The DNA here is from genome assembly GCA_005771605.1 of Scutellaria baicalensis. Lineage (NCBI taxonomy): Eukaryota > Viridiplantae > Streptophyta > Magnoliopsida > Lamiales > Lamiaceae > Scutellaria > Scutellaria baicalensis. Next base: position 21,482,960 of record CM016722.1, on the reverse strand, counting down.
GATGGCTGTCAAGTACTGTGAAACTAGCCAACAACGTGTTCTATAAGTGGGATGTGAGCAGTGTGCTCGTGCTAACATTATGTATAACCAACCTTATTGTCACTGTTATTTTTGAGTGTCATCCTTCCGAATTGATGCAAGATTTTTGCTTGTATAGTTGTATGACTAAAAATAATCAAAAGTTAAACATTTTAATTATAGGATACTGGATACCTGGAGATTATATGACTGAGCTGTATGTATGTTTCTGTCTTCCGTGCTGTTACACAGAAGGTTAAATATTATGTTTTAAGTTATTATAAGATTTACTTACATTCAGTTTCTAAACCACCTAGAGATATACGATGTATGCTTTGCTCCATCAAGCTCATTCACTTTTCTTAGTTTGCACTTTCTCCTGTAAAAGGGGGTGCTCATATTAAGTGTTGAATCCATATATATTTTGGTTTTGGGATGTTTATGCATCATAGGTGATGCACAACTTAGATACAGGCCTAGATTAGGGTTTGGGTGAGTCATGATTACTGTCCATGAACATTGAACACTTAGATCAGTTCTTAGGTTATTGGTGATAATTCTTTTATCTGTGTGACTGTTTACTCTGGCTTTGTTCACGGATAATGGTTCCAGCATATCCATCCATCTCTCTCTCTCTCTCTCTCTCTCTCTCTCTCTCTCTCTCTCTCTCTCTCTCTCTCTCTCTCATAATATTTAAAATTAAGTGGTCTGTCGCTACTCAGGTGAAGGAGATTTTGATTGAGGAGTCAAATGTGCAGCCAGTTAATAGTCCAGTCACAGTTTGTGGGGATATCCATGGGCAGTTTCATGATTTAATGAAACTTTTCCAGACTGGAGGTCATGTACCTGAAACAAATTACATATTTATGGTAAATTGTGTAAAGTGACATATGTCCACTTATTTTTGTTTGTATGTCTTTTCTAATTGCAGTTTTTGCTGACAGGGAGATTTTGTTGATCGTGGTTATAATAGTTTAGAAGTGTTCACCATCCTTTTGCTTCTCAAAGCAAGGTGTGTTATTTGTTAAATTTGGTGTATGCAAATATTAATATATGTTGGATTATCCTTTCACTGAATAGGAAGTATGATGTATAAATGATGAGTAATTTAATTTTGGCTTAGCCAGTTATATAACGGATTTAACTAGGACCCTATTTCATTAATGATATGGTTTCTGGAGGTAAGCTATGATCTTCCATTTATAGCTGTGACCTTCCATTTATTTGCATTTCTTATCCTTAAAAATGATATTGGATGGCAATCAATTTAAATGAATAGTTATTAAAAATCTTTCTTTACACTTAGATGCTATAAATTTTCAGAATAAACAACTGAAACTGCATTTCTTCTTATTTAGCCTATGCTATTACTAGCTAGTATCACTGAAAATATCTAAGAGTAAGAAAATTCTATATATGACTCGTCATTTTCCTTAAAATTCATAACAATCATTTTGACAATTTCCAAAAAGAAAAAAAAAAAAAAACAGAGAGAGAGAGAGAGAGAGAGAGAGAGTTCTGAGTAGAATTGTAGATACATGATTGCTGGCCCTGTGTTAGATGAGCTACGTCCAATTTGAATAGAATAGCTTGTGATCTGGTTGTTGCTGGTCCTATATTTTAGATGATCTCTAGTTGCTCCTTGTGGTTAGTTTTTTATGACTCTTGCATTTGATTACAGATACCCGGCTAATATTACTCTTCTTCGTGGAAATCACGAAAGCAGGCAATTAACTCAGGTAATCAATATTATAAGGTTAACATATTAATATTTTTCCAACCAGAATGAATGCTGGAATACAGTAAATAAGCTCCATTTGAATTGCAGTCACATATTACATTTTGATAATTACTTCAGGCAGACAATTGATTTTAGCAATCAACAAAAGTTTCATGAGAATGAAGTGTGCAGGGGAGGTTGACTATGGAAATCTGAATTCTTTACAGTATGTAGTTGACTGAACTCAAGAACTCTTTTCTCTTGGAAACAGACACTGCTGAATGTTTTCTTTACAATGTTGTTATAAAAATTTTAAACAAATAATCAAGATTCATTAACCCTTAAAATTTTGGGATATTTTTTTGACCTGTGGCATCTGCAGTTGCATATGAAACATTTTCCTCTACTTTTAAGAGTTCATTGTATAGCTGTTTTTATTGGAGGTGTGGGAAGGAATTAGTCTTTAAATGAGATTTTTCTTCTGTACTAGCAATTAAGGATGCAGTTTTTGGTCTCTGGATGAGGAGAATTGATGAGTTTCGTTTGTTGATTGGTCTCTGCATTCTCTCATTTTAAAGTAAATTGGTGCCTGGTTGTCACCTCATGCTAAGGCATGCTTAAGAGATATGTTATAAGCTCATTTATTGTGCCTTTCCATTCTGATTTCTGGGTGCCTTGCCATCCACTAAAACTTTTAAGAATCATTATGCTTTTAAACTTGTTAATGTTATTAATTTCCTTGTAACTCAGTATTTCTTGTGATGTTTACTACTGTTTTCTTATACAGTTTTAACTAGATCCCTTGAGGGAAGTCCTATAAAACCCTCACACTATGGTCTTGAGCATTCATGCTTTTGTTATATGACTTAGATTTTGTTATACTTATATTTCAGTATTCTACTGGGATCTGTGCACCATTCTTTCCAGGACCTCAAAACTTTTGTTGTCTTGTTCTTACTATCATGACCTTACACGGTAATGAGACACCATTATGATACAGTGGCCCTAGTGTGTTCACTTCAAGTTTTGTTGGATAGAAATGTTAGGCTGCATGATAAAATTTACACATCTTTTCCTCACCGGAGTCAATCATATCATACACCAAGACTATTCATGACGACTCACTCCTGATTACTAATTGATGTTTACATGTTTGTCCTTGGTAGGTTTATGGATTCTATGATGAATGTCAGAGGAAGTATGGGAATGCTAATGCTTGGAGATATTGCACCGATGTTTTTGACTATCTAACTCTTTCAGCAATTATTGATAGCACGGTGTGCATTCTTTTTCTCTGTTAGAAAAATGATTTAAGTAGAAGCCAAAAACCTCAACCCCTCAACCATCAAATTGCTATATACTTCCGATGTCTCTACCATTCTGTCCAAGGCTGTAGTTCTTTTTAATTCCTTGGGTGTGGAAGTTCTTCTTACTTCCAAAAGATATCCTATTAGTAGATATTACAGCTATTGAACTCTTATTTGCTAGTGGTAATAAGTTACTGTTTTTTGACATCCCAGGTACTTTGTGTGCACGGTGGTCTATCTCCAGATGTTAGAACTATCGATCAGGTTAGGTCCTTTTCCCCCTTTGTGGTGTTTGTTATTATTGTATTTGTAAGAAATCTCAAATTTGATTCTATTATAGGTATATAGAGGTGGGAATTATTTTGTTGAGTATGGCATGTCTGTATCATCATTGTTTGTATTTTCTTGATTGTAGAAGAATAGTTCAGAATCATAATTTTCATTTCTTTGAAAAAATTCCTTCTAATTGGCATTCAATTATGTGTCCCTGAATTGTTTCTCCTTTTACGTTTTCTAGTGTTTTAAGAGTCTTGCACCTGTAAATGAGTCTTATGTTTTTTTTTTCCGTCTCTCTCTAAGCAGATTCGAGTTATAGAACGGAATTGTGAGATCCCACATGAAGGGCCCTTCTGTGACTTAATGTGGAGTGATCCTGAGGACATTGAAACATGGGCGGTCAGTCCTCGAGGAGCAGGCTGGCTTTTTGGATCCCGGGTTACATCTGAGGTGAGTAGATGACATTTCTGTGATGTTGGAGTTAATGGTAATCAGATTGCTGTACTATACTGAGCATGCTAAAATAGTGTTTTGTGCTATGCAGTTCAATCATATTAACAAACTCGACCTAGTTTGCCGTGCCCACCAACTTGTGCAAGAAGGTCTGAAGTACATGTTTCAAGATAAAGGACTAGTGACTGTAAGTTACTAACTCTAATCATGGTATCTGAGGATTTCAGATTGACACATCGTATTTATCTTTTTTCTCACTGTTGCATTGGGGACTACCCAGGTGTGGTCTGCACCAAATTATTGTTATCGTTGTGGCAACGTGGCATCGATATTGAGCTTCAATGAGAACATGGTAGGAGCGCACATCTTATGATATCTTGCGTTTTTTTTTTTTTTTTTCCTGGGGTGTGTGTGCGTTCGTAATTTAATTAGTTTACTATATTGGTGTTCGACGAAGAAGAATGATGTAATCCTCATATAATGTGGTTGATACTTTTGATGGGTGGAATAGGAGAGAGAAGTGAAGTTCTTCACAGAGACAGAGGAGAACAACCAAATGCGAGGACCAAGAAGTGGAGTTCCTTATTTCCTATGATGACTTGTGGAGTTAGAAGATAGAAGAAGATATATACATATAATTCTCTCTCTCTCTCTCTATGTATGTATCTCAGATAGCTGCCTTCCTCTTCCTTTTCTCTAACCCTTTTATATTTATGATTACTTGAAACTCATTCATAATGTCATCATATCTTATCATGCTTTCTTTTGGATTGAGTCTCATATTATAGTCTCTCTCTTTAGCTGTACTGCATAAATTGAGAAGAAAACTAAATGATCTATTTTGTGGTAAACTTTCTAAGATGCATGTCACACACATATAATACTCATTGGTGGCTCTGCAATTTGGTGTACTATTATCATATGTAGTATTTCTCCACTCACAACAATAACCTCATCTTTTATATATACTAAAGGAAAAACCAATAGAGGACACATGTCACTCTATGGTTATTCCAATATTTCATTCATTTTTTTGAATTTATATATATATTTTTTTTATTATTTAATTCAATTAATTCATTTAATTGCTAATAATTAGTAACCTAATTAATACTCCCTCCATCTCAGTCGAATTTGCCTACTTGTCATTTTTGTTTGTCTCAATCCAATTTATCAGCCCATAAATGGTAAAGAAAGTATACAGCAAAAAGTATAAAAAAAACATTTTTTTAATCAAAAAGTAAGTAAAATATCAAGCAAAAAGTATAAAAAATATTTTTTAATGAAAAAGTAAGCGAAAAGTAACCTAAAACAACAAGTCAACTGCATTTTCTTAGGTTCTGTGCCCGGTCCAAGTAGACAAATTGGATCGGGACGGAGGTAGTAATAATTAACCTACGAAATTTTAGTCAAGATATTTTAATATAAGAATTGATTGTTATTTTAGTGAGGCAATACATTTTGATATGTATAAACTAATTGTTGATAAATATAATCATAATAAATTGAGAAAAAGAAATTCAATCAAGCATATTATGAATAAGAATATTATGTGCATATACTTTTTTAAGTCATGTGAGTATATAAATATAATTTTAAGAATAACAAACCTCAGTAAATTCATGAAAAAAAATTATTGATTCCTAATTAATATATGCTACTATTAAAACTTTGATGAATATATGCTAATATGAATATAGTAATATACATTAAATTAAATATTAATAGAAAATATGATGTTAATTAATGTTAATACAAATTAAAAAAATACTAAATATAATTTATTTTATGTATTTTAATTTTAATTTAAAAATATGGCTACAATGTATGTATTACCTACAAATTGACGATACAAATATTTTTTAAGTCATGTGAATATGAAAACAGTTTTTGTTAAGTAACATTTTTGATCTAGCATTTGTACTTGATGTATTGTTATTTCTTACTCAAAATGTATTACATTTTTATGTTAGTTTTTTAATAACATTAATTTAAAAGAATACCGTGTGATACACGGGATATATACTAGTAATTATATTAATATTTAAACCAAATTTCCAGTGTTTAACAATTCTGAGGATGACGTAGTATCTTTTTAAATAAATTCCACACAATTCATGTTTGGTATTTTAACAATTAAATGTCGCCACTTGTTGATTTTGGTTGTGACAAACCAATTGCTCTTAATTGTTTCTGCATATTAACTACTAAAACTAAAAAAGTATACATTATAAAGAAAATCGCCCATAATAATGCAATAAGTAAACAAGAACACAAGAGTCCTATTCTTGGAAGATGTCTTATTATTTGTGGGAGACAAGTTAACCAATTCATATGAATAAACCATATAATAAATTGTGAGAATTACTGTTGGAAATTGGTTTGAAAAAGTTGGTGTTGACCAATCTTTGACCAATTTGATTACATGGTGTTTCGTTTGTCAAAAACGAAATTAAGTTGCAAATTTAAAATCTACATTTCGAGTAGATAAATTTAGAGTATTTACTTTCTCAAATCCAATTTTGGATGAATGAGAAATTAATGCTTAAAGTTGGCAACTTAAATTGAAGAAGTGTGAAGGTGTGAAAGGGTATGAGTTTGAATTGAATTGATGCAACCCAAATTAAAGGGGTGCAACCATTCCAATTAGACACACTATTTCATAGAAGGCAAAAACTTGCGTACCCCCGGTGCACCGTACCCCCAAAGGTATAATTAGTTTGGTATTAGGTATATATTCATGAGGTATTATTAGTATATTCATAAGGTATTAGTGGTATATTCTTGAAGGTATTAGTGGTATACTCATAAGGTATTAGTTGCATATTCATAAGGTATTATGTGTATAATTGAAATATATGTTTTAGTACAAGTATTATTCAAGTTATTACTTGTTACATGTTAAGGTATTACACATATTACTTAAAGGTATTATAATAAATGTTTGGGGGCACGGTACCCCGGGGACACGCAAGACCTACTCTTCATAGAAAGAGGTGTCTAATAATGAAAAGACTTCAATTCAAATGAATAGATGTCTAATCATGAAAAGACATCATTTCATGAAAATGTATCTCATTATGAAAAGACATCAATTCAAACAAAAAAGGTGTCTATTATGAAAGGACACAACACCTGTTCAACTTCTATAAATAGATCCCGCATTCAATCATTTCATTCACTTCACTACAATTTGCATTCATAGCATTCTAGCAATTGTAGTATTCTTTTCATCTTGTCCTAGAAAGTTCCAAATATCTCTCTTGTTCGCCGGAAAACTTTGGATTCGTTGTGTTGCGATCCTTAAGTTAATAAGTCGTTGTATCTTGGGGACGTGTGCCGTAGACCGTAAAGCATTGAATACGGGGCAATTTTGTCTTACGGAGAAAGAGTCCAACTCTTGCCTCGACTTTACCTATTTGTTTTCCAAGTCATTTTCAACTACACCACTTTCATTTCCAACAATTACCATATATCAAATTGTGAATTTTTTTGAGTTATTTTGTTCCACGAAATTATATTTGTGGGACGGTTTTATAAAAAAAAATTTGGAGTATAAGCTACATCCTTCTTAGGATATTTATATTTTATAATTTCTGTTTTTATCCACCTTTCCACATATTCGAGCAATTTAGAGCAATCTTTTTTGACAGATAAAATTAATATTATTACAAAAATATATCAAATACTAAAATTTGTAATACCAATTTAAAATTTTTAAGAGCAAATGGGCCGAATTACACAAAATTTTTTAAGGATTTGACTTTTCTAACATTGTATATAAGGAAATGTACTTTTCTACCACAAAATATAACAAAGTTACCTTTTCTACACTATTTTGACTCGGTCATGGAAAAATCATTAAGTAATGATTGCTTGATGATATATTCAATTTTATTTATACTTATTTAACAATTGTTTTATCCAAATACTGTAATTACAAATTTATTTGCTCTTTTTATTTATTCTCTTGTATTTATAGTTATTTAACAATTGTTTTATCCGACAACTGTAATTAGTAAATTTTATAATTTCTAATTCATAAATTATGGTTCGATTAATTAGTACGAGAACCACTATAATATGTTAATCGAAGCAAAATAATTTATACTTAATTTAATAGAAATACTGAATATAATTTAGGTGGTTCGAGTGGCTCGATCACTAGTTCAAAAAATAAAAAATTTACAAAGTGATCGAACCACTATGTGAAATTCATAGTGGTTCGATCACTAGTTCAAAAAATCAAAAATTTCAAAAGTGATCGAACCACTATGTGAAATTCATAGTGGTTCGATCACTATTAAAAAAAACCAAAATTTTCCAAAGTGATCGAACCACTATGTCAAATTCATAGTGGTTCGATCACTATTGAAAAAAACCAAAATTTTCAATAGTGATCGAACCACTATGTCAAATTCATAGTGGTTCGATCACTATTGAAAAAAATCAAAATTTTCCAAAGTGATCGAACCACTATGTCAAATTCATAGTGGTTCGATCACTAGTGTAAAAACCAATTTTTCTAAGCATATACATATGTACTTATACAACTGTGTTTCAAGGTCGCGCCAAATACGTAGGACACCTCCTCTTCGTATGTGAATCAGAACCGCACAATGAACATGTCTTTTTTTTCCTCCTCGTAGGTACGTGACCACTATTGATAGGATCATCCTCCTCAAGCTCATCCAAAATAGGGTGTGAACTTTCGGGAATGTACTCCGTACAGGTAGCCCTATTGTGACCAGCTCTTCCACATCGTCCGCATGTCCCACTCCTTCGAGGAGGTCCAGTAGAATGTTCACCCGTAGAAGGTATACGGGTACTTTTAGGTCGACCGGCCTGTCTTGGATTCTCTGGAGCCGTACACAGTTGTAGATGAACGACATCGTGTTGTTTCCAGTATTGTGGCTCTTGTACAGGCATAACCTCGGCGGCCCACATTCCCCTCAACCATCCGGTCGTGTAATAAGGCGACACGTAATTGATCACCGACCGTTTCGTAAAACTGTGAAACCAAACAAAAATCAAGAGATGGGATGGCCGAGAGAATTGTAGTCAAAGATCAAAAAGTGGACTGACCTGATGGCAGCACATGCGTGTGAGCAAGGAATTAACTCGCTTTGGAACTCCCAACATGTGCACATACGGTGGTCCAAGTCCACCACATGGAGTTTACCATTGGAAACAACCTTGAATTTATTTCCCCCAAGTTGAGAGACATCCATTTGTCGACCAAGCCGCTGCCGCTCGATTAACTTGTCGTGAACGTTCTTCGTAAGAGGGTGATCCCTTTCGTCCGCCGTTTGTCTCCGTTTGACAAACCATTTTTCCATAATCCGTCGAGCAGCCTCTAGGAAGGAACAAACGGGCAACTTTCTTGCCCAAACGAGGCGTGCATTCCAAACCTCCGCGGCATTCGACGTCATGAAACTGTATCGTCGTACTGGACATTTTACGCGTGACCACCTCGTTTCTTGGGCGTTCTGCAATGTATTGATTGCACCCATCATCAGACTGTCACGTAGGGCTGACATGTACCTGTTTAAAAAAACAAAGAACACTTTACGTCAATTTGTTATTTATGAATACGTAGTGCAAATAATTATATGGGGATAAACTTACCCATCGAACTCATTTGGATCATAACAGTATGCAGCTCTTTGGAACAGATTGACCAAATGCGACCCATGTTTGGCCAAATGTTGTCTAATATGGTAACAACATAGTCCATGCGTGGCCTCAGGGAAGTTCTCATGTATCGCATTACTTATGCTTGCGTGCTGATCAGAAACGATGAGTAGGTCGTCAGGGCATCCGAATGCTTCCCTAACATGCTTCATGAACCAAGACCATCACTTTGAACATAGTGGTTTATGAATTTGACATAGTGGTTCGATCACTTTGAACAAATTTTGATTTTTTTCAATAGTGATCGAACCACTAGTGGTTCGATCACTTTGAAACATTTTGATTTTTTTCAATAGTGATCGAACCACTATGAATTTGACATAGTGGTTCGATCACTTTGGAAAATTTTGGTTTTTTACACTAGTGATCGAACCACTATGAATTTGACATAGTGGTTCGATCACTTTGAAAATATTTTGATTTTTTTCAATAGGGATCGAACCACTAGTGGTTCGATCACTATTGAAAATTTTGGTTTTTTTCAATAGTGATCGAACCACTATGAATTTGACATAGTGGTTCGATCACTTTGGAAAATTTTGGTTTTTTTCAATAGTGATCGAACCACTATGTGAAACACATAGTGGTTCGATCACTTTGGAAAATTTTTGATTTTTACACTAGTGATCGAACCACTATGAATTTCACATAGTGGTTCGATCACTTTTGAAATTTTTGATTTTTTGAACTAGTGATCGAACCACTATGAATTTCACATAGTGGTTCGATCACTTTGTAAATTTTTTATTTTTTGAACTAGTGATCGAGCCACTCGAACCACCTAAATTATATTCAGTATTTCTATTAAATTAAGTATAAATTATTTTGCTTCGATTAACATATTATAGTGGTTCTCGTACTAATTAATCGAACCATAATTTATGAATTAGAAATTATAAAAATTTACTAATTACAGTTTTCGGATAAAACAATTGTTAAATAACTATAAATACAAGAGAATAAATAAAAAGAGCAAATAAATTTGTAATTACAGTATTTGGATAAAACAATTGTTAAATAAGTATAAATAAAATTGAATATATCATCAAGCAATCATTACTTGATGATTTTTCCATGACCGAGTCAAAATAGTGTAGAAAAGGTAACTTTGTTATATTTTGTGGTAGAAAAGTACATTTCCTTATATACAATGTTAGAAAAGTCAAATCCTTAAAAACTTTTGTGTAATTTCGGCAGCCCTCTCTTTTTTTTAAAATTAATTGTCAAATTCAAAAAATATATATATATATATATATACACAAAAACTCATGTGAGACGGTCTCACGGATGGTTTTCGTGAGACGGATCTTTATTACCCATGTGTTGAATTCATTTTCACATATTTCAATATGAATTGTTAAGGGTGAATTATGGGTTGAACCCGTCTCACACAAGAAGATCCGTGAGACGGTCTCACGTAAGTCCTACTCATATATATATATATATATAACTCTAAATGAAGAAAAAGGAAAGCCAACATTTGATCATATAGGCCCAGAGAGATAGAGTTGACGAAGAAAACAGCTCGGAGAGTCGGAGACCAAAGAAATTGAGGTGCGGGCCGACTAGAGCTGGTGGCGCCACCACCACCGTGAGTGCCTGTGCTATTGTTAAATTCCAACACTCAATAGGGTTTCTTTTCACCAAGGAGCCTGAAAGGTCATATGAATTGCAGGTCATCCCCATGATTGATTGGTAACATCGTTAACCCAAGCTGATCCTTTGAAATTGGCTGGAGAAAGAGGAAGCACTCAGAATCTTACACTATATATATGTGTATATATCACTCAGTGTATATCTCGAGCTAATTTTTATTGTTCGCACTTTTTTGGTTTGTTCGTATGTTAATTGACAGCTTTTTAATCACTTCCAATAGCATCGTTGGCTTCATCATCACTAGCTCTTTAAAGTTCATAAGTTGATCACTCTTCGAATTTTCATTGAATGATTCCCAGCAACTGCTTGCTAATTATGCTTGATCTTTATTATTCGACATGATTTTTTGAGTCAGCTGAAATGTTGTGTTCATATTGTGATTGCATATCAGCTTATTGTTTCTGTTCCTTTATGTCTATCAAGAGCATTGTGTAGATACACCTGCCCCTTGACATTTTTTTATTACCCAAAGATGACATTTTTGAGGGCTCATTCTTGGATAAGAAGCCCCGTTTATCCCAGTACTGTAATCGTATCATGCCATAGCTCCTCTTATGTCATCTAAGTGATTCGGCATGCAAATTTTGTAACTTGTTGACGTTTCTTAAGGATGTTAATTCTAAGTTCAGATTGTTAGGTCGCTTTTCAGCCCATTGTTGATGATTTCAATTGTATATGTAGATGGAGCTAGTGTCTCTTAACACTGAGCCGATCTTTGGGGAAGGTGATGAATATGAAGATGAAGACTCATCAACGGTGGACCATTGTGGTGAAACTCAGGAAATGCAGTTGAAAAGACACTTTCTTCCACCAACTGTTGGGTTGGAGTTCGAGTCTTTTGATGAAGCTTATGACTTCTACAATATCTATGCTAAGGGACAAGGATTTGGGATTAGAGTAAGCAATTCGTGGTTTAGATCAAAACAAAGGGTGAGGTACAGAGCAAAACTCAGCTGTAGCAATGCTGGTTTCAAGAAAAAAAGTAAAGCAAACAATCCAAGGCCAGAAACAAGAACAGGATGTCCTGCAATGGTGATCATCAAGCTTGTGGATGCTCAAAGGTGGAGGATTGTTGAGGCTGAGCTTGAACACAATCATCCAGTGAGCCCAGGAATTAAACGTTTCTACAAGTCACATAAAAGGATGTTTCTTGCCGCCAAGAATGCACAGCAATCGGAACCAGTAAAAGAATTACACACAATTAAGTTATATCGGACCCCTGTAGTGGATGCTATGTGTAATGGTCACTCTATGACAGATGAGAGAGATGACAGAAATGGTGTTGATCATTTAAAGCGTCTAAACCTCAAAGAAGGGGATGCACATGCAATATATAATTATTTTTGTCGTATGAAGCTGACAAATCCAACTTTTTTTTATTTAATGGATCTTGATGACGAGGGGTGCTTAAATAATGTGTTCTGGGCTGATGCTAGGTCTAGGATTGAATATAATTACTTCTTTGACAGCATCATGGTCGACACGGCAAACTTGACAAATAAGTATGAGGTACCTTTGATTTCATTTGTGGGAATAAACCACCATGGACAATATGTTCTGTTGGGATGTGGCATACTTGGGAATGAATCAGTGGAGTGTTTTGTTTGGATGTTCAGGGCATGGCTCACATGTATGCTGGGGCGACATCCAAAAGTTATTGTGACTGATCAGTCCAAATCCTTGCTTATAGCAGTTTCTGAGGTTTTCCCACAGGCTCGACATTGTTATTGTTTGTCCTATATCATGCATCGTGTTCCTGAGAAATTGGGTGGGTTGAATGGGTTTGAAGAGATTAAGAAGCAACTGCATAAAGCAGTGTTTGATTCCTTGAAGATATCTGAATTTGAGACTCTCTGGGGGGAAATGATTGATCAACACAACCTCAGGGACAATAAATGGCTTCAGCTATTGTATCAAGATCGACAACGATGGGTGCCAGTATACTTAAAAGACACTTCTTTTGCAGGGATGCTCCCAATCAACGAGTGTGAGGGCTCTAGTGCATTTTTTGATGGTTATGTGCACAAGCACACATCCTTCAAGGAATTTCTCGACAAGTATGATCTGGCACTACAAAGAAAGCATTCTAAAGAAGCCATGGAAGATTTTGAATCCAGAAATTCGATCTATGAGCTGAAAACAAAATCAAACTTTGAGTTGCAGCTCTCAAAAGTGTACACAAAAGAATTGTTCAAGAAATGCCAATCCGAAGTTGAGGGCATGTATTCCTGTTTCAATATAAAGCAGGTGATGACTAACGGTCCGATTATGACATTTATTGTCAAAGAAAGAACAGGAGTTGAAGGAAGTGAGGAGGTCAGACATTACGAAGTTGTGTATGAGACTACTCAGATTGAAGTTCGCTGCATTTGTAGTTTGTTCAACTTTAAAGGTTACTTGTGCAGGCACGCGCTGAGTGTCCTCAACTATAATGGAGTCGAAGAGATACCAGCACATTACATCCTGCCTCGTTGGAATAAAGATTACAAGCGTAAGTTTCCCTTAGATAATAGTGCATGTAGTGATGCTGATGTGGATAGTCCTTTGCATCGGTATAATCATCTGTCTAGACGTGCCCTTCAAATTCTTGAAGAGGGAGCACAATCTCAAGAACATTATGAAGTCGTAATGCAAGAGCTGAACTCTTTATTGTCTAGATTTAGTATAGTAGATAAAAAAAATTACGCGACTCCAACCTGAAAAAGAGTCCTTATGATCCGTCTGCTTGATGTATATATGTTTTGTCAGCATTACACTTACAGGTCATATTCATATGTGATTTGATTCCCATTAGATATGCAAGGTTTAGGGTGATTGTTAACATATCTATGATGTGTTTGTTTCATCACTTTCTAGTCTGGTGTTGTGATCTGTGTTTGTTAACATATTGATTAGCTCTGTACCGCTATTGCTAACATCAATCCTTCTGATCTCCAAAATTGCCCTTATTAAATGTCATATCATTAAAGATTTAATGATAATATCTACAAACATTAGCATTTGTTTGATAATTTAGTCAAATTTTTAGAATAATAAAGGGTTAATTGAAAAAACAAATTCTAATAATTTGCTCAATTTGCAATTTTAGCCAAATTTTTTAAAATTAGTAAACATAGTATTTTTCTTCATTGAGAAAAAATAATAAGGAGAAAAATATTTTATATTTATATTTATCTATATATATATATATATAAACAGAATATTCTGTCAAAAATAACTATAATTAATGTCTCATTTATTAAATATTTCTATTTTGAGAAATCATTAATAACTTTCACTTTACATTTATTAATAAAAAATTACAAACATATAAATATTTATGACATTTAATTTTATATTTATTGTATAGAAAAACTCAAAAGAAAAAATAAATATATAAATCTATCTATATATTTCTATACTATAACAACAATAGAGGAAAAATTTGAGATATTTACAAAAATACCATTTTCCCATAAAAATTGCCATATCAACAATTGTTTTCTTTTTTATTTTGTATCTTTTATTATTTAATCCATTCAATTTATAATATAAATATGTATTAGTTTATTCTTATTTTATTAATATTAATTAAGTTAATTTTTTTGAATAATTTCTTAAATATCATCAATAGATATTGTCCAAACAATAATTTCAATATAAATATTAATTTGTTTAGGGATAATTGATATCATATTTAATTTAAATTAATAAATAAGTATACACTATTAAAGATGTATGTATATACATACATATATATAATATGTATTTAGTGTGAAATTAAATGTCATCCTAAGTATTTTTTAAATTAATATTTGTAAGTGTCACGTCAACAAATTTTTTTATTTGCATTTTCTACTATTTAATCTATTTGATTTAATAATATAAATATTGTATTAGTTATTCAGATTTTATTAATCTTAATTAAATTATTTATTGAATAATTTCTTAAATACCAACTATAGATATCCAAACTATAATTTCATTAGTAAATATTAATTTGCATGGGGATAACTTATATATATCATATTTAATGTAAATTAATAAATATATATAACACATTTAAAAGATGTGTGTATATACATATATGTATATATATAATATGTATTTTGGTCTAAATTATATTTCATCCTAAATATTTTTTAAATTAATATTTATATTTTAAATATGTAATATCAGTCAATATATTGAAGAATTGAAGATATTGTTAAGTATACAATTATAAATATCTCATAATCAAATAAAATTTTCGCTTTTTACTTTAAACTTAGGACTTTGTATATTTTGTATGAGAGTGCACGTTAAATGACTCAACTAATTATTTAAATTATATGCTTAATTTCTAATATATTATATTGTCATCATCATGATCACTACTACTACATTTTGATTTAATGTTGGGGTTGAATTGTAATGATCAATATCGTGCTATATAGATTAATTTACGTGATACTTATAATGGAATAATTATCTGACATCTTTGATGTTAAATGATATTAATTAAAAATGTTTTTCTAATTCAATTTATTTTAAAATAAAAGGTTGAAAATATATAATTGACAGTGCTTGCATCAAGTTCTTACGTAAAATTTCTAATTTTATTGTGTATTGTTTATATATATATATATTCTGACACACATGTATTTAATTTAAGTAATTGAATTTGATTTTTAATTCTTTTTGTTTTTACTTTTTTTAGTATATTTAATTTAAATGAGTGACGATATTAGTTTGTTACATAGATGATAAAAAAAATGTTTTAACTAGAACTGTTGTGTATAAAGAAGTTTTTAAAAACTTACAAACTTTGCAGGTAAAATTTTCAATTTTGATTTGAAGATCATGATTGATACTTTTGTTTTCAGTATTAATCATAAATTAATAAATTTGATGTTTATAATATCGATATAATGTCGTGAATTGGATTATCTTTAGCAAATTTAGATTTTTTTAGTTTTCTTAGTAAATTGGATCATGTATACTTTTCTATATACTAAAATTAGTCACACTATATTATCAACTAGTTAGTATTTACCAACATTATATCACAGACCGCGTATCGCGCGGGTGCGAGTACTAGTTAGTTTTAACACACAATACTAAATATTAATTACTGAAAATCTCCAAGTTTGCGATGCTAAATATCAGTATCAGTAACCTATATAAAAGTATGGATATTTCTTACAAAATATGGATTTCTTGATATATCCTTATAAAAGATTTTATTTAAGGTTATAATAGTAATTTGGATTTTTATATTTAAATAATTTTACATTAGAATTCTAAAACAAAATTATATAGAATTCTATTATAAGTTGGACTCTATTATATAAAGATTTTAATTTATTAGATTTTTTTTAATTTAATATAAATTATATATACTTATAAAAAATTATTATTTAAATTAATTAATAATAATATAATATTTTTAATTTAAAAATTCATCCTCTACAACGCATTTGCTTATACTCGTTGTTTAAAAAAAGGAATTTTAGAGTTGATAATATGAAAAGGAAGTCCGAGTCGGAGTCCCACCCACTTTAGAGTACCTACCACTCTCTATCATACTACCTACCAACCACCACCTGCACAAGTCGCCGGAGAAATATAAATGTCGTCGTCGACTCCAAGCGTTGGCGTCATCAGCTGCAAGGCGGCGGTGGCATGGGGCGCCGGACAGCCATTGGTGATGGAGGAGGTGGAGCTCAGCCCTCCTCACCCCATGGAGATCCGCCTTAAAGTCGTTTGCACTTCGCTTTGTCGCAGTGACCTCAACGCTTGGCTCTCTCAGGTTTCTCTTTTTCATTAATTTGGACTATTTTTGTCTGCTATACATATTTGTTGATGATGATTACTTACTAGCAACTATTTTCCTCACTTTTCTAAATGCTTCAGTTTCTGCTCAGTTGTTAAATTGGATTAGGGGTTTAGAAAGGTGATTTCTTCTGCTCAATTGTTTTTATTTTCTCAAAAGAGTTTAGAGTAGGTGAATGAGGCCAAAGTTAGTAAGATCTCCGTGATCTGAAACTATAGAAATAAAGAGTAGAGTATTGACATTCTTAATAATAAGTGAGTTTTTCAGCTAGCTCCTGATAATGCTTGCTTAATCACTGTAAGTTGCGATTTTGATACGTTGACTCGTTCGTGGTTGATCACCATTCGCACGTCCTGTTTTGGGTTCTCTAGCTTCCTAACATTTGGGGAACTCTCTCACTATCAATCATTAGCAGAATCTCTTTAAGAGTAGTCAAATGGAGCTTTTCATGTACTGTTTACAAGCTTCCTGAGAGTCGAAACATTTATGTGATCGCTCCTTTCCATTTCGTATCTTAAAGTATATCTCCTGTTTCCTACATCTGTAAGTGGAGAGAAATCCTACAATGCTTGCTATCTTTTCTCCATTCTCTCCATGCACTCCTGACCCCATTCTTTAATTTCGATGTTCATTACCTTTTTATGGGTACGAGTATAGAGTAACGGTGTCGCACGTGGATGATTAATTTTTTAAATAAATAATGTTAAATTACTATTAAAGTCTTAAATAATAATCTTTTATAAGGATATATAATATATATTAAATTAGAGTCCTAATATAATAGAGTCTACTCATAATTAGAATTCTTTATGATTTTGGTTTAAAATTCTAATGTAAACTTATTTAAATATGAAAATTCTAAATTACTATTATAACCTTAAATATAATCTTTAATAAGTATATATTTGACAATCCATATTTTGTAGGAAAGATCCATGCTTTTATATAGGTAATAGATTTTGAGTACCACTATTCCCATGCCTAACAAAAATAAATAAATAATTGAACATATTGTTTTTGCAGGCACAACCTCAAATATTCCCTCGAATATTTGGCCATGAAGCATCAGGGTGACTTCTATATGTCCTTCCAGATTGCTGAATATTGCTCTTTACTTATCAAGTTATAACCTATTATCTATTAAAAGTCTTTATCACATGCTTACAGTTAATTCCAACTCCAAAGAATCTTGTTGAATTTGATGACTCCATTGCTGTTAAACTAGGTGTTTTTTGTAAATAGTATTAATTTGCTTCACGTTTCCACTGTGCTAACATGTTTTATATCTAGTGTCATTTGATGTGAAATAAGTTAGATGTAGGGCATCCTATTCATATTCAATATGGGATTTTATCATCTATGATTAACTCAAATAATGCATTTTAGTCATGTTGTACAAGATTTTAAAAGGTGTTAAAGTGTAGATAACTTAAAGTAAGCTGTAATCTTCTGAAATGAAAATGAATAGATGCTTAAAATTGCACAATATCAACTCATGCTTGCATCTTTTGGTATAATTCATTACACGGATAATGGGAATTGTCAAATGCAAGACTGGTTTATGTGATCTTGTTCCCTTAAACAATGGGAAACATGCTAAAGATGTGCATGCAAATATGTAGGATTGTTGAGAGTGTAGGTCAAGGAGTGACTGAATTTGAAGCAGGGGACCATGTGCTAACTTTATTTACTGGAGAATGTATGAGATGCAAACCGTGTGCTTCAGGTAAAAGCAATATTTGCCAAGTACTGGGGTTGGAACGCCAGGGAGTAATGCACAGTGATAAGCAAACACGCTTCTCAATAAAGGGAAAACCCATATATCATTATTGTGCTGTTTCTAGCTTCTGCGAATATACAGTTGTGCACTCTGGATGTGCTGTGAAGATTAGCCCAGTTGCACCTTTGGAGAAAATATGCCTTCTAAGTTGTGGAGTCGCAGCAGGTGCTTATCTTACATTGGTACAAGGATTATGATATGGACTTGAGTTTCAAAGATATGATTTCCCTTATGTTGGATGTTATTGTAGTTGGTTTGGGTGTGGAAGCTCTATTGTTCCCTACTAGAATAAGTTGTTATTGTCATCACGACATCACATGTTTTGATTATAGATCTTAAGATTCAATCATTGTATTAAAATTCGATATTTGGAATGATTCTAAACTACCTAATGTGTCTCACAAATAGGTTTAGGTGCTGCTTGGAAGGTTGCAAATATCTCAGAAGGATCAACTGTGGTCATCTTTGGCCTTGGAACTGTTGGCCTTTCTGTGAGTTGTAGGCTTTGTATAACAGATTATGTTGCATGGTTTGTTCACTTTTATTTGGACTCAAAATCCTAGTTTCTTTTAATGAAGTCTGTATTTTGGTTCTTTCCATTAAAATAGGTTGCACAAGGTGCTAAACTGAGGGGAGCATCTCGAATAATTGGTGTTGACACAAATCAGGAGAAGAGTAAAAGAGGTACTGAATATGTGCATTTTGATATTTAGGAGTTACATGATACGTGTTGTCATAGAAGAATTTGAATGGTCATTCTGTTTTATTGATCATACAGCGAAGGCTTTTGGAGTAACAGATTTTCTGAACCCAAATGACCATGATCAACCAATTCAACAGGTTTGCTCCTCTTTCCGTTAAAGAGCTACAGGCAAGAAAAAGGATGTATTTTGTTATTAATAAAATAAAGACAGAGTTGAAATAATAAGATGCATTTGACGAGTCTTAACGTCACTTAAAATTATCATGGCCTAGTTCTTTGCTTTCCTATAGAGTTTCATTGCATCATTGCCAATTTGCCATCTATTTGCTAGTGTTCAAGTCAAATTTTGTACCTAAAATTCAATCTATCAGATGATTAACAGCATTACGGATGGTGGGGCAGACTATGCATTTGAGTGCGTGGGAGATACTGGAATGGTTACCACTGCTTTACAGTCTTGTTGCAGTGTAAATTCTTGACATAAATTGTTCCTTTATACTTTACTTTTCATTCAAACTTGAGCATAAGTTTTCTGTTATGTCTTGTGGAGATAGGGATGGGGTTTGACAGTGACCCTTGGCGTGCCGAAAGAGAAACCAGAGATAGCAGCTCACTATGGACTCTTTCTCACTGGAAGAACATTAACAGGGTCGCTTTTTGGTGGATGGAAACCAAAATCTGATATTCCTTCTCTTGTCGATATGTACCTAAGGAAGGTAACAACACAATATTATTTTCAATAGTCGTTGCCATTTGCATGTAGTATGTTAAACAAGTTACTATTTCATGATATATTGTGATTTGTATCCTCAGGAAATCGAGATTGACAACTACATAACACACAATCTGATGTTTGAAGATATAAACAAGGCATTTGAGCTGATGACGGAAGGAAAATGCTTGCGCTGCGTCATCCACATGCCAAAATTGTAATTTCTGATGCAATCATATAGACATGATGGAGTTACTCTTTCGTAACATATACAGAGTTTCAATCGAATGTTTGATTCATCCTGCTCGTGCACTACTTAACATTTTCTTCTGGTTAACTTTGAGGGTCCTTCTGGAAACTCTCTCTAAAGGTACTTAAGTTTGAATTCAAGTGTTAAATGCTGCAATACATTGCTTAGAAATGGTGCTGATGAATTTTTTGGATATTAATGGCTTTTGATGAAGATACACAATAATACTGGGTGTCCAAATTTATTCTCAACTCAATTACCATTCTGTGCATTTGGCATTCAAACAGATATTAGGTCAACAATTATTCCCTGGATCATCAACCCCCCCCCCCCCCCCCCCCCCCTCCCCCTCTCTCTCTCGACCACATATTCAACAAGTCATGCTTAGCTGACCTAACTCTCTCTTACTATGATACACTTGTTCGTTGTTAGGTAAAGAATGTGAATATTTCCTGCTCAGCCAACAAACCTCTCTCTCACTTTATACTTGGATATGTGTATATATACATACACAACATATATTGGACAAGAAATAACATCAAACTTCTGATAGTGGTGAGCTTTTCTTGTACAAGTAGATAACTGTTTCAAAAAAGTTTCATCAATTCAACTTTGCTGCTTCAAAGTTTGGACAAGTGAGATACAAGAATTAATAGCATCACCACCAATGACAGACCACCAAAAGATACATCCGGTGGTGGCTGATGTGGAAGCACCGCCACCTACACGGCCTCTGGTGCCTCAACGTTCGTTCAGACCAGAGAAAGGTGATCCAGGGCCACGTCATGCTCCATTACAACATACAGTTGCATCGATGGCACTTCCTCTGAAGCCACCAAAGAGGTCAAACTGTTTGTGCAGATGCCTGTGTTGGACAATTAGCCTCCTCATCCTCCTCATCATCATCATCGGCGCCATTGCAGGCATTCTTTACCTTGTATTTCAACCAAAGATTCCTAAGTACTCTGTTGACAATCTCAGGATATCTGATTTGACTCTGAATTTCGATTTGAGCCTTTATGCAAGGTTCAATGTTAGGATCACGGCTGTCAACCCAAATAAAAAGATTGGAATCTACTACGAGAAAGGTAGCCATTTGAATGTGTGGTACAAAAACACAAATCTTTGCCAAGGATCGATCCCCAAATTTTACCAGGGGCACCAGAACAGGACGGTGTTGAATGTAGCGTTAGCAGGCCAAAATCAATACGGCAGAGCTCTGATGCAAGCATTGCAGGAGCAGCAACAGACTGGGAGGATCCCGTTGGATCTTAAGATAGTTGTGCCGGTGAGTATAAAACTTGGGACGCTGAAGCTGAAGAAGGTAAGGATACAGGGAACCTGCAATTTGATCGTTGATAGTCTATCTACTAATAGTTTAATCAGCATCAAAGCCAGTACCTGTAAATTTGGGCTGAAACTCTGAAAGAATATTGTGCATCTCTGTCCTCATTTGATTTTTTTCCTCGGAAGTCTCTCAGTAGTCTTCTTTGCATTTTTCTTCTTCCTCCATGCCTTTCTTATATTTGGGGAAGACATGGTAGTACTTACTATGATGACAATAGCAGTTTTTTCCATGATCAGCTGTAGCATTCACGAGGTCAAATTTCCTGACAATTTGATATCACTGCTACTTTTAAGTAATCAGAAAAAATGTTTAACAAACAGAGACAGGAAGAGGACAAGAAAGCTAATAAATATAACTAAAGATTAAAAACTCCAAAAATAGATCACATACCATACTTGGCTGCACCATTTGAGGAACCTATCATGTTGCTCACAACTATAAAAGATAAGCCACCCAATACAAACTCATAATGAAGGCAGGCATCTTGTCTAAGAAGTTTGTGCAATAAAATTCTCATTAACTTTATTGGAAGTACCAAAAATTTGTAAGAAGAACCACACTCAATGATGCTAGAAGCACTTATTATTCCGTGATGACAATATACATCTGAATCTTATAATCATAATTTTCTAATGTACATACATTTCAAGAACTGATGGGATGAGAAACATTCTTCCAACAAGTACATACATCCAAAATTATCTGTTAATCACCAATCAGTGCTCGTGGTTTGTGTTCTATCACGGACAGAGACATTCCTGTCTGTGTGATGGCCCGGACAAAAGCCATGTTTGCTGTTACAGTTGGAGCACACCAATGATCACCAGTACCAAAAACAACTTTGTTTTTCAAAGCCAGCTTTCTGGTTGTTGGAAGGCTCATCATTCGCGTTGATGGACAATCAGGCACTACCCTGGATTGACCATTTTGCTTATTAACAAATAGGGATGAAAAGAGCAATTATAACAATTATACACACATTTTAAGATCCTGCCTTTATGAAGAAGTTTTTAAACATGCAAAATCTTTTTTTCATTTTACACTTCAAGAAGGATATATTGTCCTCTTCATAGGTTGAATCATGACGCCAATATATTATTACTGCAATAATAGCAACAGAAACAACTCGGCATCGAAGAACTCACTTGAGAAACTTCAAAAAGTTCTCAGCTCTTAGTTTTTCATTAGGTCCAGCACACATTGTGATAAGCTCTTGAAACTCCAAACAAGCACTTTCGCAAATAATTCCACCTTTTCCTGATATTACGCCAGACAACTCATTGTGGGTTGGATTCTCGTTTTCAGAGTCAACCTATAAGGACATGTCAATTGAGGATCACATATAGATATTAACTGATTGATGAACAAAATACGAGGGCACCAGATGCAGCATACAGATGCAAGCAAATATATGTCCCAAGTTAATTATCATACTAAGAGAAATAAGAAATGGATAGGTTGAAAGCACAACAAACACAATATTGTCAAATTGTTCTTCCCTCAATAGACAAAATAATTATATTTATTTCTATATCAAACACCAGAAGAGAATTATAAAGTTAGTAGAAGAGAATAGGCTGGATGCCCAATGATGTACCCCAACAATGTAGTTAAAAACAAATTTAGTTGTGGAGTAACATTGAACAAATATAGTAGTTTAAAAGATTTCTGTGGGAAAAGTAGAAGCCAGTCTCAAATCTGTCTACTATCTTTTATCTTACTCCCTCCATCGCAATACATAAACAGCACTCGTATTGTAATAAAGTCAAGTTTAAATTACATAGTTTTTGAGTACTTCCTCAACATGCTCTTCCTTGAAAATACAAGATCAAAATGAACTCACAGTGCTCATAAGCACTAGCCATATAACAGTTAGTGAAACTAATAACTGAATGTCAACAAAAGCTATTCTAGTATCAAAATTAAATAAGTTAATATGGCTGCTTCATAAAGAGCAGTCCTCGAAAGAACATGATATGATAGTCCACAGCTCGCTCAGGCATTGACATGGTGGTAGATGTAGAATATAGGTGCACTTCAGTCCTACGTCCCAAGTGTTGTACAATACGTAAATTATATTTAATAAAATAACTATTTAAGATCAGCTTATAAGCGTGATAAAATGATTCCCTAAAGGCTATAAGAGAACACCGATACAGCAAAGAACCAAAAGTTCATCTGAAATTATACCTGGGCGATCACAAAATCATAGTTGCCCTTAAACCGATCTCTCAGTTCACGCTCTGGTTTAGCCAAAAGTTTGTCTGCTCTTCCATTACTAATACCTGAAACGATTGCAACCATTGCTGTAGTATCAAAATTAACCAGCTTAGCTTCAGCATCCCTCCATGGCTGACTCAGTAATCCAACATCAAGTTCTTCGTCATCATCAAAAGAGCAGGACCAACACCTCATTTCAGAAACAAGAGAACATAAAGACGCTCCAAGATTCATATCTGAGAGCCCATAACACTTGTTGCATGAGACAAGGTCACCTATCCTAGACTCCTTAAATCTTTTCTCCAACACGCAATTGACTTTCTCAACCTCGATTTTGGCAACACAAGCATCAGGAAATGATCTACCAAGCACGACATCCATCCATTCACCCTCCAATTCAAACTCATCACAAGAAAACAGCTCCATTTCCAAGTCAACAGCTCCAAATTCACATTTCAGCTTCTGATAAACAATATCATCAAGGCCATTCGAAAAGAAAAGCACAATTGATGATGGTTTGAGAGTAACAGGGGACTGATGTGCAGCATCAACAACTAGCTGAATTTTTTCCTTTAACCCCTTTTTTTTGCGACAAGAACCCTCATCCCAGGTAATGTATCTGGGGTTCCTATCAGAGACAATGAACCAAACGGGATTTCCATTCAAAGAACATACAATGTCGACGTAAATGCTAAGCGAATTCGAAGCTTTGATAGGCTTGCAAACGCGCGATACAGCGGTTACAAAAGGCTGGTGAAGAACGTGTACCACAGCCTCCAAATGACCGATATTCAAACTGCCATGTGAAATTCCAACGCTTTAAGCACGTAGTAACAACCAACACGTGCAGGAAAAGCAAAAGAAGAAAGAAAATCGATCATGTATCGGAGAAGAAAGGAACCTTAGAGGAGGAGAGGCGGCGGGGAGGCGGTTGAGAAAGGTGAGCTCGGCGTTTATTAATCGGGAAAGCGTGGTCTTCGAGGATGAAGAAAGCTTACTTTTAGGCATGCGCTGAAGTGTGTCAGTGAGAGCAACGCACCTTCTCTTGGCATCTTCCACTGTACAGGCCACGGCGGCGCGTTCTTTCTCCTCCATTTTTCCGGTTGCGGTTTCTCTCTCTCCCCTCTCTCTCTCTAAATAAAACGAGCACTCTGGTTTGGGCAATTTTATACACACCCCAATCAATACTAAACACACCTCAATTAAATATATACACAATTATCAATTTACCCTTACTAATCTAATTATTAAAATAATTCAAAATCTAAATAATACATTACTACACACCAATATCCTACAACAACTAAAAACACCCCACTTTCATACAACTATACACACTACATATATATCTATCACCTTCGTCACTCCACACCATACTCTCAAATCACTACTCTTCCAAAGATTCCAAGAAAAAATTATACCTTAGTTGAAAGCATCTTGAAAGAAAGAAGGAGATCAAGATATGGATAATGTAAGTGTTTAAATTTCAAACTATGGATTGATTTTTTCGTAAAAGTAGCAAATAAAAAAAAAAGGTTCGCGACAATCGTTCGGCTAGCACAGGCCGAACATCTTGAAGAGTGTTCGGCAACACGCCGAACATATTACACGGTGTTCGGCCGACGGCCGAACAAAATGAAGCACGTTCGGCGTGCCCGAACAAGTTGAAGCATGTTCGGTTTGTTCTGGCCGAACGCAGTGCATGTTGTTCGGTTTTTCGATTGGTTTTGGCCGAACAGATCCAATTTTTTCTTTTCGACCTTCTTACGATGCACATTCTTTTGATTTGAATCGATATATTGAGCGAAATATACTTATGTTGTTGTTCTTTTGCATATGGATAGGAAAACAAATCAGATGGGACGGAAATGAGGATTATTAACCAACCTCAAGAGTCAAATGATGACCCAATGTATCAATTTATTGATTTCTCGGAGGAGTTCTTGACGACTGAAATTTTTTAGAGTCGTGAGGAGATGGTTAGCTCGGCGTACAAGGTTGGAATGTGTCTAAACATGTTTGTCCTTATTAGACGGAGTGACAGTGGTGAAAGTGAGAGACGCGCTAGAGTGTTTTTGGGATGTGAGCGAGGTGGTAAGTATCGTCCCACCAAAGAAGAGATTGGCCTCAAATAGTTCGGACTCCGTTGAGCAGCAGCCGGTATCTTCACGAAACACCGACACTAAAAAATGTGACTACCCTTTCATGCTAAAAGGAGTGTAGGTGAATGAGCTCGGACATTGGAGCTTAGAGGTGGTGTGTGGTTGGCATAATCACCCAATGGGCAGGCATTTGGTCGGACATTCATTTGCAGGTTGACTAACGCCTGCTGAGGATCAGCTTGTTCGTGACATTTCACTAAACCAAGCAAAGCCCAAAGATATCTTGAGCACCTTGAAGCAATCCTTTAAGAAAAATGAGTCTACACTGAAGACACTATACAATGCTCGTCAAAAGCATAAAGTTGTAGAGCATGGAGGACGAACTCAGATGTAGTACTTGTTGGGGAAATTGAAGGAGGAGGGGTACTACCACTTGAATAGGAGAGATGTGAAGGTACAGATAGGGTCACCGATCTCTTCTACGCTCATCCTACAGCTGTAGAGTTGTTGCATGCATTTCCGAGCGTGCTCTTAATGAATTGTACCTACAAAACTAATAGGTACAAAATGCCCCTCCTTGAGATCGTTGGTGTTACCTCCACAAACATCATGTTTTTTTGTGGCCTGTGTATATTTGGAGAATGAGCGTGAGGAGAACTATCGGTGGGCACTCACTACACTCAAGGGACTAATGATCAATGTTGTAGATGCGAAGGTGATAGTAACTGATTGAGAGATTGCCCTCATGAATGCCCTTGTCGTTACTTTCCCTACTTCTAGACATTTGTTTTGTAGATGACACATTAATAAAAAATGTCTTGGCCAAATGTCGACCTTTCCTTGGTAGGGCCGACAAGTGGGAGTGTTTCATACATTCATGGAATATTTTGATATCTGCTAAGAATGAACCCCGATTCAACGAGCTGCTGAGGAGGTTCCACCTTGACTATGCAGATGTGGAACGTGCCATGACGTATTGCATGAAGACTTGGATTGAGCCATATAAGGAGAGGTTTGTGCTATGTTGGACAAACAAGGTGATGCATTATCAAAATACAACAAGCAACAGGTACGTCATGTGTTATTATTATTTAAATTGAATATTTACTTGTCGTGATTGTTGATATTATGATATTACTTAATATGTTGTGTAATGTATTGGTAGGGCTGAGAGTGCACATGCGAAACTCAAAAGGTAATTGGGCACAAGTCAATCAAACTTTGAGACTTCTTGGGAGAGAATACATCACTTGTTTATCACGTCTCACACTCAAATCAAGACCTCATTCGAGCATAGCTTTAATGTGGCGCCACATCGATATTCCTTACCTATTTTCAAGAATATTCGAGGACTTGTGTCTCATCACGCCCTTGCCTTGATGTTTGAAGAGATGAAAGGGGTTGACAGTTGTCGTGTCGACCCTCTAATGTGTGGTTGTGTGTTGAGGATGACTTGTGGTTTGCCTTGTGCACATGAGCTTGCGGAGTTGAAACGAGATCACCAAGTCGTCCAGCTTGAGATGATTGATCCTTATTGAACAAAGTTGGATTGTGAGCCCTCAAGGAGTGAGGAGACTTTAGATGAAGATGTGGGTAATCGTTGGGATGAAACTGTTGAAAATGTATTGGAGTTGTACAAAACTGTCTCTAAAGCCGAAAAGTTGTTATTGTTTAAAAGACTTCGTGAGATAAAGATGCCCACAGTGAGTATATTACAAGAACCACTCGAGGTCGCTCATCCCCGTGGTAGGCTGAGCAAATCTAAAACCAAAGTATCAACCTCGACGAAGCGCAACCCAAGTAAGTTTGAGATCATTCTATCATTGCATGATAACAACTCCCCATCTCTTGAGCAGAATGTATACTTCGAGGATATGGCCCCTGCAAAACCGAGCTTCACCCTGATGAAGTCAAAAAAAGAGCCGGTGAGACATCGATCAGTCCGTAAGCTTGGTGACGAAGTACTCATTGCGCAACTTCCGTCCATATTCCACAAGCACGTGTTGAGTATCAAAAACCCGGTGGGAGATGGTCATTGTGGTTTCAAATGTCTCGCCCATGCAATTGGTTTGGGCGAGAATTCCTGGCCATAAGTACGCAGTGAGCTCATCCGAGAGTTGAAAGATTACGAAGGGTTGTACCAATGTATTAATGGGGTGCGAGATCGGACTTAAAAAATCCTCAACAACTTGCATTGTTTCGAACCATCCACATATGATGTGAATCATTGGTGGGCATTCCCGGAGATGACATATCTCGCCGCCAATTCTTACAACATGCCCATTGTCCACTTGTCTCCACAACTTTGTGTCACGGTTCTACCAATAAGATCTCAAGTGTCATTGAATCCGAACCTAATATGCATGACCCTCTTTGGGAACAACCACTACGTTGTGGTAATATTCTACATTTTTGAATGCTTTCATACTCTTGATTTTATTACCTAAATATGTTTAATGTTATTGTTAGGTGAATTTGGATGGAGAGACACCCTTACCTCCAATCATTGAAGGGTGGTTCGGGCAACGACGTGATTGTGCAGCCGATTGGTAAGAAATTTACAAGCACTGAATCATGCAGTACGCATTGGAACGTCGAAGTGGTAGCTCGTCAGTAGGAGTTGACACGTTGTACATAGATTGAAAGGCACAGATATGTAGAAGGCACGGTTGTACAGTTATTCCATTTTGGTTGATGATATGTGTAGGCTGTAGGCTACTTTTAGTGCTATAAAACACTGATTTTGATGGAGCAATGCATGTATATTAGATTGTTTTATGATTATATTTGTCTATTCATACATTGACGAACGTTTATTCCTCATAAAAAATTACTATTCGGCACAAGGGAACCGAACACGCTACAAAAGGTTCAGCGTGCGTCGAACATTATGAAGTTCGTTCGGCGTACGGCCGAACACTTTGAAGTCCATTTGGCTTGTGCCGAACACTGCACAGTTCGTTCAGCTGGTACTTGCCGAACAGTCAAGATTTGGTGCACACAATTGCTCGGATTTCTCGGATACACGTAATTCTCACCCAAATAGTAAATTTTGTAACGATAAATAAGTATTCCAACGCAAATAGGTACGAATAATCGAACTAAAGACAAATAAAGACTTCAAGGCAATTCTTACAACGAGTTCAAATAAACCTAATTCGTTCAATGCAAACAACGTCAACCATAAAACTTAGAAGATAAGGTTAAACCATAGTTAAAAATCGGCATCATGCTCGATTTGACTCGTTAAGTATGATGCATTTGGGATCACTGGTGGTGTAACACAAATTCCCTAGTCCGTATGATGATGCCTTTGATGCTCTGGAATTCATTGATGCACAAAACACTGCCGTTTTACCATCCAATATATAGACTACTTCAGTAAATGCTTCATTGGAGGAGGTAGCATAGCCCATCATGTGACAGTAAAAGCACTCGAGAACGATGAGCAGTTCAACAAAATAAGGATCATTGGTATGGTGGTGGTACAGCCTAGAAGAAGAGAAAATAGAGTCGGAGTTGAGGTTCACAAGAGCACCTATCTTAATGTGAAGGGGACTTTCTGTAAAAAACACCCTGCAGCCCAGGTGTTGGATGGTGGGGTCAACTCGAGGCTGCTCTACAACTGAAGAATCTTAACTTCCTTGGCATTGTGGGTAGGCAAGATTGAGTTTCCAAATGCATTCCACAGATAAGAGAAAATTGTATGACAGTATCATGTTGATGTGTTACCATGGTGTGTTGGATCGATCAATCAGAGGATATATATTATTGATTAATTGCTTCAGTAATTCCAATTTAATTAAGAGTGCAATCTCGTACTTATAGCTTGATGTGTTACAAGGGCAAATTGCTTGGACAGGTTGAAGCTTGGTGTTCTTAGACACGCTTCAAAAGGTATCTCTTGTGAATCTTCTTCTTCTGTTTAATTAATTCATCATGTTAGATTACACTTATGATGAGATTTCTGATTTATTAAATCAGATGGAAATTCTCAGAGGATTTCCCAACATGGTGTGCTTAGTGTGGTAATATATGTTATAGGATATTTCCTTAGAAACACATATATCGGATCTGTGCCTACTATTGCAACTGCTATTTCCCAGGCCTAGAAGAAGAATTAAGAGACATAATGGGCCACAATTGAATCAATGATGCCATCTAGTTATGTGAGAATCGTTCAAGAACCACAAATACTTGATGTTGATGGTGATGATGCATCTGTTTCCCTGTTTTACATTGGCCAGGCTGTGTTGCTTCTCTACAAACACATAAACCCTAGATTGAGCAAAGGAGATTCGAGTTCAGTCAGGGTATGCTCATGTCGGAATAGAGTTTTGTCAGAGTGGGGAGTACTATAACAAGTATGCTAGATTGATCTTGAATCCAAATTAATTAAGCCCAACTTGATCTCACTAACACAAGAACAGATTTCATATTGATGTATGTAATTTGAATATTCAATTAATACACATGCATATCAGTATCCAAACGATATCAGTACCATAATAAGTTCTCAAGCTACTTACATACTATCAATAACTGCAACACAATCATCATCATTATCATCATCATCCTGAGTCATACTAACAGCTGCAACACGATCATCATCGCTCATACCAACTGCAACATGCTCTTCATCAGGCTGCTCCAATGCTGGTGGTTCTTCCATTGGGGCAGGGACAACCTCAATGTCGTCACTCGTCCCACCAACGACACCAGGAGGCAGCATGAAGTACGAACTCCACAGCGTGCCTAGAACTAATAAGGGGGCAGTTTGCAGGTAATGTAGGCTAAAACGGCTACCAAAATGTGATATAGTGGACTGTAACGACAACCTAAGGAAAAACTGAAGCAGCCTATAATCGAATATAGGCTTCGCAATTTCATTGAAAGCTAACATCGCCACTGCAATCAATGTGAACCCATCAACATACGGAACGGAGTTGTCGTGGGACACACCCACCCCTATGGCTATTACTGATGCACAGTAGTTTCCTATCACAATTCCAGCCCAACCCCTCCTATCCCTCACGATATATGTGTTTCTAAGGAAATATCCTATAACATATATTACCACACTAAGCACACCATGTTGGGAAATGCTCTGAGAATTTTCATCTGATTTAATAAATCAGAAATCTCATCATAAGATCGATTATTAAGTGTAATCTAACATGATGAATTAATTAAACAGAAGAAGAAGATTCACAAGAGATACCTTTTGAGGCGTGTCTAAGAACACCACACTTCAACCTGTCCAAGCAATCTGCCCTTGTAACACATCAAGCTATAAGTACGAGATTGCACTCTTAATTAAATTGGAATTACTGAAGCAATTAATCAATAATATATATCCTCTGATTGATCGATCCAACACACCATGGTAACACATCAACATGATATTGTCATACAATTTTCTCTTATCTGTACTAATATTTATTTTAATAGAAATAAACTATCGAGTTATATTTCTAACCCGGTATAAAATGCAAAGATTTGTATAAGTAGACTTCTCCGATCTGTTGCTTGCAGCAATATTTGCAGTAGCAGAATTCACAATAAGTTAAGTATACTATTTATTAAAACAAAATGAGGTACTCTAAAAAAATACTAACAAGTACAACTTGTTTTGTCTATTAAAATCTAAACTACTTTTTCTTACACTTTCCATATAATAAATGGATGAGATCATTACACATTATTGATGAGCATATTAAAAAACTGTGATTGAACATTTTCCGGACAATACATAGTTTTAAGTGTGTTGACTAATAAAGATATTAAAAAAGGAATATTGATAAATGTGATTGAAAAAGAGATAGCAAAAAACAGGAAAATGAAAGATAGGAAACATTTGGGTTTCATTTAATTAATCTTTAGTATGGATGTAGGAGGTAACTGGAATTTCAAATAGCTTCCATTTTGTCCAAACACGGCACACATTAGGCCATGCAGGGTGCAGTGTACGATTTGGTCAGAGTTTCAGCACTCCATTTCGCTTCCAAAAAGTTTCTTCATTCCGATCAAATATTCTCCGGTGAGTTCTCAGTTTCCTTCTTCTTCTTTTTAGAGTTAAATCTTCATATTTCAGGATGGAGCTTTGGGAGATGGGAGGTTTTAAGTTTTGGTGATGGTGATGGATCTATATCTTTTCTAATCTGCATATTTTCTTGCAAATCAAAGATTATGAAGTGAATGTAAAGTTGCTTTCTATTGTTTAAGTTATTCTTCTGCTCTTGGTGCTGTTCCGTAAAGAATATGAAGTGAATATAGAGTTGCTTTCTATTGTTTAACTTCCTTGTTCCATTGGAGTGATGAGCTTAACGAACCTGTTCGCGAGCTTTCGAATCAAACATGCCCAGGCTCGAGTTCGGCTCGTTAAGTATTCGAGCTCAAAATTCGGGCTCGAGTTCGGCTCGTTAAGCTTCACAAACGAACTCGAACGAATAATTATCGAGTCGAGCCGCGAATAGTTCGCGAACGGCTTGGTTCATTTACATCCCTAGGTGTTGGGTGGTGGGGTCAACTCAAGGCTGCTCTACAACTGAAGAATCTTAACTTCCTTGGCATTGTGGATAGGCAAGATTGAGTTTCCAAATGCATTCCACAGATAAGAGAAAATTGTATGACAGTATCATGTTGATGTGTTACCATGGTGTGTTGGATCGATCAATCAGAAGATATATATTATTGATTAATTGCTTCAGTAATTCCAATTTAATTAAGAGTGCAATCTCGTACTTATAGCTTGATGTGTTACAAGGGCAGATTGCTTGGACAGGTTGAAGCGTGGTGTTCTTAGACACGCTTCTAAAGGTATCTCTTATGAATCTTCTTCTTCTGTTTAATTAATTCATCATGTTAGATTACACTTAATAATCGATCTTATGATGAGATTTCTGATTTATTAAATCAGATGGAAATTCTCAGAGGATTTCCCAACATGGTGTGCTTAGTGTGGTAATATATGTTATAGGATATTTCCTTAGAAACACATATATCATGAGGGATAGGAGGGGTTGGGCTGGAATTGTGATAGGAAACTAATATGCATCAGTAATAGCCATAGGGGTGGGTGTGTCCCATGACAACTCTGTTCCGTATGTGAATGGGTTCACGTTGATTGCAGTGGCGATGTTAGCTTTCAATGAAATTGTGAAGCCCATATTCGATTATGGGTTGCTTCAGTTTTTCCTTAGGTTGCCGTTATAGTCCACTATATCACATTTTGGTAGCCGTTTTAGCCTACATTACCTGCAAACTGCCCCCTTACTAGTTCTAGGCACGCTGTGGAGTTCGTACTTCATGCTGCCTCCTGGTGTCGTTGGTGGGACGAGTGACGTCATTGAGGTTGTCCCTACCCCAATGGAAGAACCACCAGCATTGGAGCAGCCTGATGAAGAGCATGTTGCAGTTGGTATGAGCGATGATGATCGTGTTGCAGCTGTTGGTATGACTCAGGATGATGATGATGATAATGATGATGATCGTGTTGCAGTTATTGTTAGTATGTAAGTAGCTTGAGAGCTTATTATGGTACTGATATCGTTTGGATACTGATATGCATGTGTATTAATTGAATATTCAAATTGCATACATCAATATGAAATTTGTTGTTGTGTTAGTGAGATCAAGTTGGGCTCAATTAATTTGGATTCAAGATCAATCTAGCATACTTGTTATAGTACTCCCCACTCTGATGGAAACCACAACCAGTGCTGAACATCACCTGCCAACCGCAATACATATTGTTTCAGGTTAGTAAAATCCTCTAATCTTATGACTTCATGAATATTAGCAAGGAGGATCATTTTGATTCCTTAAAGCATAGAAACTTCAATACATTCTTTCTTAGGGGAAGCATCTCAATACTGTAAAGTGAGATTTTTCGTGAAATCCATAATATTCACCTTCTTTATAGGTTCTAGCTCTAAGAGCTCTTTGACTGAGGATAGCATCCCATGAAAGCTAAGTTTAGGCACTGCCAGCCCAAAGTCCAGATACACCTATGAATAAAGGTGTAAATGGTAAGACAAAAGAGTGATTCTGATGACAAGGCCTATCATCTAGACTATATACCATAACAACTCCTAGACCTTACCTGAGGGTACACAGAGGCCAAATATGACGATTCTTTGGAAAATGGGTATGAAGCATGTAACAGAACTTATCACCATCCATGTTTCTCTCCTCGCCGCCCCACCACCACCGCTTTAACAGCCACCTTCAACACTCTTCGCACCGTTAAATGCAGCATGAATCTTTGAAGTTTACATGACACAATATAAAAAGATAAAGAGGTGGAATGACTTTTCATATTTTTTGACTCTTTAGATTCTACATGACATAAAGGATGACATGTGGATGACACATGTCGTTTAAGAAAGCTTCAAAATGCTGACGTGTCGAGCTCTGGAAGTTGCAACCTTATTATTATATATATAGATTCTTGATTTCATAATTCATATCAGACAAACAGTTCTCAAATGAACCATAGTACCTAACTCAAATGACGCCATAAATCATGTGGTTTTGATGCCACTTGTTGAAATTAAATGGTTATCTTACTTTAATTAAAACACAAATTGTTATTTTTTATTAGAACACAATCTAATGAAATGATGGCTATAATAACCAAGACTCAAACTCTTCAATGTTTGGAATGCTTAAATTTTGGATTGAAACACACTATTTCTTGATTACCACTGCCAGGGTGCCTAATCTGAAGTCAATAAATACACAGTTTCACCAACACACAACCAAAGATGTGTAGCTGAGAAAATTGGTGGATTTTTTCACTAGCCCAGATGTGTCTGGTCTGGGACTTATGGTGCAAGGAAACTGATCTACATTGAAGAACTAAAGAGCTTCGATGTTCTTCGGAAATGTGTATCATGGATCTTATACTATAATATATGATGGCAGAGTTGTTATTTATCATAAATAAAAGGATAGCTTAGTAATTTTGATACCAAAAGTAAGGACATAATCGGAAAATTAAAGTTGTTACTATTGGGTTAGGAGTATACCCACCAAAGACTATGGGTTTATAAATGGTCCAATAAAGTTGTTATTTAATAAAATAGTATTTCTATTAAATAGTTATATTTAGAATAATATTTGAATAAGCTATGAAACATTATATTTTATAGTGAAGTTTAACAATGAATGTTGTCAATTTCATAGCTAAAAGTACTCATTATTATTTTGAAAATAGTAATTTAGAGATAATTATATTTAAAAAAATGAATCTGCTACAAAATATTATATTTCGTAGTAAAGTTTAGTAATGAATTTTGTCTATTTCGTAGCTAAAAGTGATCACTAGTTTTTTATTTTAAAAATAGTTTTAATAAATAATTATATTAAAAAAATTGAATTAGCTATGATTTCATAGTAAACTTTAGTGATGAACTTTACCTATTTCGTTGCAAAGAGTGGTCATTAATGTTTTAGCGACAAACATATGTTCTTTCATTGTAAAAGTTAGAGATTAAAGTTTATATTTAGCCGCTAATAATAACTTTAGCCAAAAATCTCTCACTTATCGCTAATATTTCATAGCTATTTTTTTATTTTTTAATAATAAATTTAACCATTAAATTAAACTGGATTCAAATGATTAAATTAGTGCTAAATAATTATACCATGTAATGGGCTGCTCAAAGAACGAGTTATGGGTTGCTATAATTTGTAGAACCGACTCGAACCCAAAGTCGTTGGGCTCATCTGCAGGGATCAATCTATATACGATGATCTTGTAATTTAATTAGTTCGATTTTCCATATTTAAAATGTCCTCATTTACATGTCTTCATATCTACAATATGGATGACTATGTTACATTCAAACAAGGTGAACAATTACCGCTAACGTGTAAAGATCTCATCTTCTAATTATACAGAAAATCAAATTAATTGATATGTTAGATCTTTGTCACGTCAATGGTGGGTAAATTACTATGTGCCCACGATTGATAGATTAGCAGGACTGTACATTCAAATTTTTTAAAAATTAGTAGATTATACTTTAATTAAATTTCATAATGAAGTTAATTAAGACGTTTATTGTAATACATTTTTTTTCCTAAAATTCTAAGTGACAGATTTGTTCAAACATAATTTTTGATGAGAACAACGGATTGTGATTAATAATAAATAAAAGTGATTACTGTTAATTTTTTCTTATATTGTTTGTAACATCTTTCTTTGTACGAGTGCGGGACAACTGACTATATAACATTACTACTTATGATTCATTTATTAATATTAAATAAAATAAATAGAATATCTATTATTGCCTGAATATTTCTTACCAAATATGAATTGTCTAATATATCCTTATTAAATTTTTTTATTTAAGGTTATGATAGAAATTTGTAGTTTTCAGATTTAAATAATTTTACATTAAAATTCTATACCTAAATTATATAGAATTCTATTATATTAGGACTCTATTATATTAGAACTCTAATTTAATATATATATATATATATTTTATATTTAATTTAATTTAATTTAGATTGTATATTCATATTAAATAATTATTACTTAATGTTAATAGTGATATAATATTTTTGAGTTAAAAAATTCATCTTCCACATGCGTCGCAAGTGCTGATACTCATAAAATAAAATACGGTTAAAGTGGAACGATTAATTATACGAAAACTTATAGCATAATTCCCTTTGATTTAAGATACCGTCATGTACAATTCCGCTATTTCATTAAATTAATTCACGAATACGAATGAATGACTTTATGAACAAATAATCGATTATTTGATGTCAAAATAGGCAAATGTTGGATTTAATTTCGCGTTAAGGTATATGTCTAAATTATATATATATATATATATATATATATATATATATATATATAAGAATATCGTCCCTAATTAGAATATTTTGAAGTGAGCATCTCCAACAATGATGATAGCGTGTATTTTCATCTCCAACACTGATGTAAATCTTTGCGCCAAGAATTCTCAACCCTCACTTCTGCACCAATTTGCCACATGTCAAAGTTGTGAGCTATCTTTTTCCTTCACTTTTTCGGTTTCTTTTTCTTTTTTTTTTTAAATCTATTTTATAATTAATAAAAGGGAATATTCTAGAATATTCTCTTTTAATGCATAAGATGGTGCACACTGTTGGAGATTGGTAACGATTTTCACAATAAAATAGACAAAATTAACACTAAAATTATGTATACCGTTGGAAATGATTATTTGGAAAGGAAAAGAATAGACTTCATGTTTATTAATTCCTAAAAATTTACCTAGATATTTAGATATAAAATAGAAAATACATGTACTCGATGTATATATAAATATAAGGCAAAAACTTGCATACCCCCGGTGCACCGTACCCCCAAAGGTATTATTAGTTTGGTATTAATTATATACTCATGAGGTATTAATGATGTATTCATGAGGTATTAGTGGTATATCCCTAAAGGTATTAGTGATATACTCATAAGGTATTATTTGCATGTTCATAAAGTATTACGTGTATAACTGAAATATATGTTTTAATGAAGGTATTATTCAAAATATTACTTGTTACATGTTAAGGATTAACCATATTACTTAAAGATATAACAATAAGTGTTTGGGGCACGGTGCCCCGGGGGTATACAAGACCTACTCTAAATATAATATCTATTATCTATTACCTATATAAAAGTATAGAATCTATGATCTACGGCCTCTACGAGTCCTGCCTGCCGCTCGTCTAGGGCTCTCTGGTTGATCCTCAATGTTTAACGAATGTCATGCTCCCACCATGGCTGTCATGACACTCGAAAGGTCCATCCCATCGGCATTTTTATAGCCATTGTTGGTAGACGGGATCCAAATGTCTGCGGGCATCAGCGATCATTGCCCAGGGATCGGGCCCTCTTGACCGGCTACTTTGAACGTGCTCCGGTGGCACGTTCAACGGGTTTTGGATCACTGGGTGCAACACTGTGTTCCACCAATCCATGTACTCATCCATGCATTCCCATGGTGGATTAGGAGCTCGTCCACGGTCCTCGATTGTAAGCACATGGTTCCTCCATACCCAAAAGTAAGCTCCAAGAGCATCCCAAGTGATCTTGTACTTCAAAGTGTTATTACCACGTCGGACTACACTGGGCACAAGGGGTTCTACTGGCATCCTTTGAACGTAGCCAAATTGACGAAACACTCGGTCAGGATGATAAGGCTCAACGCATTCGAATGCCTATATACACCCCTGGAAGAAAGGCACATCAGATCGAGGGAAGCGATCTCGAACATCGTTATAAGGGATCCAATCAACCTACATTGTTCAAAATACGAAAAAAATACAATTACATCCAAATATACACCTACATTGTTGATATGAAATGCATAAGGATATGTATACACTTACATTGTTGGGCGTCATGTTGTTTAACACCTCACGTATAGCAAATACACGCTCTTGGTTACCTCCAGCATGAGCTCTCTGGATCCACTTTCGTGCAATGGGCTCATCTACCCGGTAATGTCCATTTTGGGTGGGCCTAAACACTGGAAAATGCGCATATATCCAAACCTAACACAATTAAAATCAAGCTACACATTAGTATAAAAAGATAGCAAACATCCACACATTAGTATAAAAAGATCTTCAAAAATGGCAGTACCTCAAGTAAAGTCAGATATCCACACATCTGCTTCACACCACTCCTCGAAGCCAGGCCTAACTGTCGATACAAAAAGGCCAAGGCCGCTGCACCCCAGGCATACTCTTACGATCGAAATCATCTAATAGTCTTAAGATGTTCGTATTTGCTCTAGAACCACTCTTATTTGAAAAGATCGTGCATCCCAAAGCGAACCAGATGTATGCACGAGCAGCAGCTGTTCTCACATCTTCATTCAGTGAGCTCGTATCCGCTTCAAAATGAGAACGAAGCCACTCCAAGCGAACCGAGCTACCCCTGTGACCGGAAAGGGCTTCATAGCTCTCATCGGTGCCAGTCCTCAACAACCTCTGCATGAGAAGAATTGGAATCTCTGGCCGAGTTTTGCCTTGGGGCACCATAACTAGTCTTCCAGTGACCGAAAGCTGAGTCAGACAATATACGTCATCCAATGTAATAGTCATCTCACCGAATGGCATGTGGAACGTGTTAGTCTCTGGTTGCCAACGTTCCACGAAAGCACATAGCAGATTCTTGTTCAGCGTCTTATATGAAATCCATCAGAGGTCTAGGATTTGTGTTCACTCGATCATATCTTTGAAGTTATCCACCATGTTCACAAACTTCCACGTCTCCATCTTCGTTGTGTGACAATGAAATTTCAAGACGTCTCTCTTCACCCCATTCCAGATATCATATGTCATATGCCTCTTAAAACTTGGGATCAAACGATGGTCATAGGACCACCCGGACAAGGACCAGTCAATAGCTCCTTGTCGGCCTCGTCATCATCCTCCAATCCCCCTTCATCATCAAAATTTTCATCCTCCGTTAGCTGGGGAACTTCAGGAAAAGCATTTGCTTCCTCCACATTATACTCAATTAGAGGAAGATCAGAAGAAGACGACACTGGTTGTTCGATTCTCTCTTCTTGTGCTTCACGTCTTCTTCTATTAGACGCAGTAGGTCGTCTCCTTCGATACACTACTACAAAAGAAAGTTGTAACAGTCAACACACAAGATACGCCAATTTAAATAACACAAGTGTCGTAAGTTTGATATTTAACATACAGAAAAATGGGATGGAAAAAATACGAATGTGTTCGGCAGGTGGCTGAACAAAAACAAGATTGTTCGGTGGACAACCGAATAGTTCTGAAAGTGTTCGGCATGTAACCGAACAAAATCAGAGATGTTCGGCCGACGGCCGAACATTATCAGCACCGTTCGGCTATCTGCCGAACACACACACATGTTCGGCTTGTCACCGCCCGCACATGCACATGTTCGGCTGGTTGCCGAACACACTCAGCAGTGTTCGGCCAACCAGGACCGAACATACCCAGATCGAAACACGCGAGATTCCAATTTTTTTGGCTCAAATTCAACTCAAATTTCATCAAATCAAACACATAAATTATCTCAACCCTAAACCCATAACCCAAAGATGATTTCTACACGAATACCATACAATTTAACCCCATTAAACATAGTATATGACAAATTTCTTTAAAAAATCAACTACACTTACTTTGTGGGTTTTGTACTTCATTAGGATCCATGGTAAGTTGTAGACTTGGATTGATCGAACTCCTTCACCCCCGTTCGACTACACGCTGTACGCACTATCAAATGTTCGGTAGATTTGGATGAAATTTTGGATGTTCCTCAAATTCAAAAATTTGTAGTTTGTGTTGATAGATGGGGTGTGTGAGAGATTTGGGGTGTATAAAGTATTTGATGTTATTATTATTATTTTTTATTTGATAAAGGGTATAATTGTAATGTTGTGGGGTATGTTTAGAAATTGTGGAAATATTTTGATTTAATTGAGTGTGTTTAGAAATTGGCCCCTTGTATTATTACTTCATAATTTTTACATTTTCACGTAGAATATAATCTAATATGTAAAATAAGAACTTATTTATTTTGAATAAATTTTCAGCTTTGTAAATATATTGTTTCTTTTTTTTAAGAAATTAACAAATAATTTAATTTATACTATACATCTATTTAATTCAATTACACTTGAGTTGTGTATCTATTTCCTCTTGTATGTATTAATTAAATTAGAATGGCTTTCAATTAAGTTGTTTATCTATTTTGCCTTGTCCGTTTATTTATAGTAAAATATTAAAATGACCACGGTGAACCGCTCTTAATATGCACATTACTGATGTGTAATGATCACATCTAATGGTTATATAGAAAACGAAATTGACTAATATATTGAATATCTAACACGTCGGTGGTGTACACATATTAACGTACCCACTACGAGAGGGGTAGCAGGACTGTTTATTTATAAGCCTACATATATTTGCATAATATATACACAAAATAACAGATACATATTAAGCTGGATGGATATAAAAGCAAAACATTTCCTTCTTTACTTCCAAACTGAAAGATTTACAGAAAAGAACAGCTAACATTCACTCAATTGAAAGATTCAAAGATGAAAAAAAAAAAAAAAAGGAATGAGATGAGAAGCTTAACGAATAATTCCTTGCTGAAGAATTTAACAACCATTTTGAAGCACTTGGTGAAATGTATTGTTATGTATTGTGTGAAGAATTTAGGATCCATGAATGAGTTGTGGATGGAGAGACCGGTATTATCTAGAGGCGAGTCGAGGTTTGTCGGTTGCTTCTTCGTCCCATGAGGCGTCCACTGGAGGCAGCTGGTATTCATCGGGTTTGAGAGCCAACGCAAAATCTGGCAATGTGGGTGCCGTCTCCATTATTCTGCACGAAAAGAAACGTGATCAATGCGGAGCGCAGGGAAACAAATGAATGAGAGGATGAGACGGAAGTAAAGAGGCTACTTCTGATGGGAGTAAAGGTCGTTGTTGATTCGGAGTTTGGTAGCAGTATCCTTTGGGATTTTTTCGGAAAGAAACTTGATGGTTCCCCAGAGAGGAGGGTTCCGGGATAGAGGAGGAGACGAATGGAAAGCCTCGGAGGCCTTCTTGCTGTCTTTCAGGTACTCGTCTGCTGCTTGCAACGCTGCCACAGCCATTCCGTGAGACTTCTCCGTATTCCCCTCATCGAGAATCAGCCCGTGGTAGTAGTATGCTGCTCCCTTTGCTTCTGTGTACTTCCACTTCACGAATGCCCGATGCTTTTCTCCCCAACCATTTCCTACTCTAAGGTTCATCATGTTATCCTGTGCCTGCACACCACCCTATCAGCTTAATGAGGCATCAAACCATACAAGAAAATATAGTCGAAACATTCATTACCTGCTGCCAGTATTTCACCATCTCGCAGGCGAGTCGTCTTTTCACAGCTAGTGTTGCCTTAGTGCTGTCAATAGCAAGTCCAAGCTGAATATCAACACCCTATTCAACAGACAAACATGGCCTGATGATGTAAATCAAAATAGCTCCACGAAAAACGAAAGAGTGGCAAGAATGCAGTAACTTGCACGGAGAATGTCCTAAGCTAGACTACAATGTCAGCTCACTTGAAGCATAGCATCAATGTAATGAATGATGATATATTGTTGTGATTCAGCTTGCAGCTAAATGGCGAAGGATAACTAAGTTTTGGGGTTGTCCACCTTTCGAGTTTACTAGTTCCTAGACTCATCAAGAATCGTCTAAACAAAGCTTAGACTAATCATACTGGCAACACAAACACCAACCTGAATTGAACCTCAATAAACATATATAAGCATCATGGTTTTGTACTCTAAAAAATGAAGCAATACCTGCCCGAGTGCTTGAAGGCAAAGTGCCCGTAGGACTCCTTCAGCAAGATCCACTGGAAGATTTCTCCTGAATAAGGCAAAGAATGAGTGACTCTATAGCTCTTAGTGACTACCCTAACTGACAGTCAAAAGCATAAAACGATACCTGAGCTCATTGGGCAACTGTGGGAGAACATGTCGAACAGCACAATCAAGGTAACCAGCTGCCTTTAAGAAAATGTCGACAGAAGATCGACGACACTCTGTTGAGAAATGGATGAAACAACAGCAGGAAGAGAGAATCAATTTAAGGCACAAATTTTCCACATGCTAAACAAAGTGCAAAAATATCACTATGAAAAATGTGAACTTGTTTTAACGCTAGTACAAAAAATTTATGATGAATTTCGATTTTGTCTCAAGTATCATATGAGTTTTACTTCATACCAAATACAGAGTTTCTATGATGCTAACAGACAACAGTTGGGCATGACCAGCAAATCAAATCTTCACCATAATCTCAATACAAATTATTTTCAGATAGGACGCAATGAAGTAACATGTTTAAATGCAAAAATTGTGTAGTCATGGCATAAAACCTACCTTCTGATACCTTCGGCTGATAACCATCGACTGATGTTCTTGGAAGAAGTAACAAATTAGCTTGGGATAATGATAGCATAGCCATCAAGTGCAAAACGGATAGTACTTCGTACCAAGCACTATACATTGCCGTTTCCTGTAGAAATCAATACAATATCAAGAGATGAACAACCATCCTGAAGCAATGATATATATGGTTGAGAAGGTGAAATCCTGACCTCTGCTTCATCTTCTTGATTGATCCAAACAAACTGCACTCTGTGTTGCAGTGAACTCCCTGCACAGTGCAAAGAAGTGAGTCTCAGCGTACAAAGTTCGACAAACGGGCCGGCCAAGCATATCCTTACCATCTTTAACCAATCCCAGAAGCACAGGCAAATAGTCCTCTAGAGCCTGGAGGAGATCTCCCAGTGTGGAGCCCCCTGCACGAATCAGCTGATGCAACATCAATATCAGACAGAAGTATCCGAGACAGTAACACATTTAGACATCTACAATACCAACCATGTTGAGTCGTGGTTTTCCTTCTGGTCCTTGTAATGGTTGGAGCTTCTTGCCCAGCCATAACAACTATTCGGGTTCTGAGAGCAGAGAGCCGTTCCACTAGGCTTTTACTCAGGTGATCCCCCAACGAGTCCGAGAAATTGACAGGCTTAGGAATTCGTAAGCCTGGAACAAACACGGAGACATCCCCGATGTTTGCAGGCCGCCTCCTGTTTCCTCCACTGTCCTTTGGAGTCGATATCAGACACCCCATATCCTATAAACTTTCTATCTGCCAGTAAAACCAGCCAACTACTATTCAAATTCGGCAGAATAAACATGAGAATTGCTTAATGAGAATAGCTTCAATAATGTTCAGAATTTCACATTCAGGTTCTATTTCTACCATGATGAAGAATACCAAAAAGGAAACTAAAGAAACAATAAATGACAAGTAAAAAAGCAGCTCGAAACTCACGGGCCTGAGATGCAAATGTGCTTACCAGCTTCTCAATGATCAGAAGATGACTAGGTGGGTCAATTTCTCTGGTGTTTTCTGCATGAAGTAAAAGAACAACAGAACTTCTGAATATACAC
Source organism: Scutellaria baicalensis (assembly GCA_005771605.1). Lineage (NCBI taxonomy): Eukaryota > Viridiplantae > Streptophyta > Magnoliopsida > Lamiales > Lamiaceae > Scutellaria > Scutellaria baicalensis. The sequence continues at coordinate 21,438,896 of CM016722.1, read as the reverse complement.
ATCAACAAAGAACGCGGAAAATAAGAGTGCTCACAATAAAAACGATGAAAGAAAAGGGAAATTGATAGCATCATCGATGTCACAAGAAGGCCATGATAAATGTCAACTCTCTCGTGCAAAGTGGAAGCCTTTTTCAATGCAATTCAGCCTTAAAAGCACTTGCCATTAATTTAGGTTACTATTTAGAGTTAGACTAATAAGCAAAACATTTATAACTTTCCCTTATTTTACTCACGAGAGAAGCACTCAAGAAGTAGCATTATGAGTAAAGCATAACCATAAACCAGAAATGTGCAAGCAATCAAACAACACAAGCAATCCCACCACAATTAAACCTAAACCCACAATCTTTTCTTAGAAAAGAAAGAATCCCACTTCAATTATTGCCAATTTGAGCCCAATTAATCAATGAATTCAGCAGAATAAAGATGGTGAATCAACATTACAATACCTGAAGAAAAACAGGGGTCATAAATTCCATGAAGCAAGAAATTAACAAGAAAAAGAAGTGATCTTTTTACATTCTGGAATTGATTCTGTGGAGGGTTTTGGTGGAAAGTGGTGTTGAGACCATCAAAAGAGGTGGAATCGAATCAAACCCAAATAAACAAGAATTGAATTCAATTCTTGAGCCGAATATATCAACATCAACCACTGTTGTCTGTGGAAATATCAATACACCACTAGACTAGATATATATAGAGAGAGAAACAGAGAGAGAGAGAGAGAGACAGAGACTTGCAAGTTTCAATCTTGAGCGTAGTGGCAGCAAAGTAAAGAGAGGAAAACAAGAAAATAAATGAAGTCTATAAAACTAAATAATATTAAATTCTTTCAAAGTAGAAACAAACAAACAACACAGATTTTTTTACAAAATATTGAAAATGGAAGTATAGTAAACTGTAAACACAATAAATGAGGATGGCGAAAATGGCGTTGAAATGGGGCCGAATCAAACCTTTTTCCAATCTCTTTCTTCTCTATCTTCAAAACTAGTAATAATTTTCATATCTTTTTTGGATTTTTAACTTAACCAACCAACCAACCAAGTTTAAACTACCCATCAATAGTTAATGTAATAATCTCAACTCCTTTTGCCCATGTAAATGTAATAATAACCCAATTCCTCTCCTTTGACCAAATCTATCTCCCAATTATTATTCATTTATTTCACTTTCTCCTTTTAGTATGTGTAAATGCATATGCAAATTCAAGTTGAATCATTTATGACTTACATTGTTTATACTACTATGACCCAAAATAGTTCCTATATTTATGTAATAATGGGTTGCCGTCCCTAGTACTATCCATATCTTTAACATCTTGAGGATTCACATACATGCACACAAACCAATATTTATCTCTTTTATTTTTCACTTGAAGAATTTAAGTATTTATTTTTGATTAAGCAAGGCCTTCTATATTCTTTTATTTAAAGGGAAAAAAAGCCAACACTTGAAGATTAGTGTGGAGTGAGGTGTAGAATATCAACATGAACATTAATGAAGGTGAGATTAATATTCAAATATGAGATAGATATCAACTTCAAGAAATGTGTGTTTTTAATTCCCCAAAAAAGAGGGGATTTGAAGAGAAAACAATATTAAATTGTTGTAAAAAGATAGGAAAATTAGTATTGATATTATCTTACCCACAAATATACCCAAGTAATCATGAGTAGGAGTCCTCTCATGAATCTAATTTCATTAGACAATAAATTAATAAGTCATAAAATAAATGTTGATTTATATATATATAAAATGAGTTTGAGTTATAAAAAATGAAGTTGATCGAATTATATAATTGACATGGTATATAATATTCCATGTTGAAATAATTTCATTTGGTTGTTAATTGCGACGTAGTCTCATGTTATTTGTCAATAGAATAATTTTATACATACCCATTAGATGCTATCTACATATTTAATATTCACTCCATTCTTAGCAACTTTAAAACATAATAAATATAATAATCGTGGTTTGGTTTAATCACGCTTACTGCCACTAATCATTTGTTTAATTAATGAAAGCAGAAAAGGTTCATGAGAAGAACAAGTGCAACTGTCCTCTGCCACGTACTTTGGGATTATAAATTTAATTAAAACATACATAAATGTAACAACAGACTATAAGTTATGCACAAAAACTCATATGAGACGGTCTCACGAATAGTTTCGTGAGACGAATCCTTATTACCCATGGATTGAACTCATATTCACAATTTTTCATATGAATTGCTAAGTGTGGGTCATGGGATGACCCGTCTCATGAAAAAAGATCCGTGAGACGATCTCACACAAGACTTGCTCTAAGTTATGTCTCCCTAATTATATTAAATAATTTTATTCCCCAATTAGGTGAGTTGTGACAGAAATTTGCCCATATAATGGGCAAGACCACAGTCGAAAATAATCATTTAATTTATTGACTATTTCCAAATTGACATTTCAACTAACACTAATATATTAATTATATCATCATTTACCCAAAAAAATTATAGTCGTTAACATATTATTTGTTCTACTTTTGTAGAATGCAATAAAACTTATTTTTCTGAAATAATCTAATTATTTAAAGAAATAATGATTCATCTGTCTCACACATAAATAAGCTTGCCCACAAGAGTTAAGAAAGTTATTCAGATAGAAATGAAAATAGTTATATAATTTCTTATTAATCATGTCATAGTTATTGAGTACTATATCCTCCAATATTAGTTATTTTACATTTTCAAAACTTAAAGATTAAATTATTTAGGGATATACAGGTAAACGAATTAAATAAATATTATAATACATTGAAAACAAAACACACACATATGTAAGGGATATAACCTCAGTAGCTACCAAACATGAATTCGTGAGAATAGTTTATAATTATTAAAGTTATAAAAAGATCCGATCTCTTTTTTCTTGTTTTTGAGATTTTGATTACATATATAGGGTTAAGATTAATAATGAATATAATCTTGAAATGATAAATAAATTAAGGGTATGGCCCTTCCAGAAACATGAAGTCAAAATAATTAGGTCATTCTTCTTAATTGACTCCCTCTTGGCCCACAGTCTTAAGCTAAATTAAACCTCTATATATATATATATGTATATATAATTTACTTAATTTATTAATTCATTCAATTTATATAATGATTATTCCCCTATATAATGATCATAGTAAATTTTATAAATAAAGATGTTGACCAAGAAGACTAATGGATGAGATCTATAATATATATATATATATATATATACGAGTATTAGCACATGCGTCGCATGTGGGGGAGGAATTATTGAAATCAAAAATAGTTTAATACTTTTAACCTTAAATAATAATTTTTTTATAAGGATATACCAAAAGATAAAAAATTGGGTATAGTTGGGATTGAAAATATTTTTAGCCCATAATAATATCGTAAGATCAGAAGACTCAAATCTTCACTTAAAAATCGTCAATGTGATTATATAAAACAACTTTTGGATTCAATGTATACATAGTGATAATAGCACCACATTAGTACCTATAAAGTAAGTTTGAGAGCCACCTAAATTATACATGATATCATATCATATATTTGAATAATATACGATTGTGACATTAATGTAAATATACATATACTAATCATTTAATGACAAATTTTTCATTTGCTCATTGTATATATTTCTCGTTTTAAATCAGTCTGACCCCTTCTAATTAATCCCATCTAATAAGTCTAGAATCATTTTATTTAGGGAAAAAATTAAAATTATCTAGTTTGTTATGATCTAGTTTGTTTTGGTAATTTCCATATCAAATCTTTGAGTAAGTCTCTTGTGCATCAGGTGCATGGATCTTAGATCCATGCACCCGGGTCGGATCCGGGTAATCCGACCCGCTTCTTCTTTTTTTTTTTTTTCGCGCTTGTTTTTTTTTCAATTTTAGTCATGACTTTTAGTTATGCGTAAGAATACCTTTATGTCATGCGTAAGAATACCTTTAGATTACCTTAATGATACCATTATGCCCAGATTTCATACATTTACGTTAAGTTAGACATACCTTTAGGTTATGTTAAGAATACTTTTAGGTAATGTATAGAGATACCTTTAGGTTATGTTAAGGATACCTTTGTGCCCAAATTTCATACATTTAATTTAGGTCAGGCATACATTTATGTTATGTTAAGGATACTTTTATGTTATGTTAGAGATACCTTATCCATAAGGTAGTTGTGTTACACATTTTGTACACAAAGGTATCTCTAACATAACATAAAAGTATTCTTAACATAACCTAAAGGTATCCTTAATATACCTAAAAGTATGTTTAATATAATCAAAAGGTATTCTTAAAATAATTAAAGGTATCCTTAACATAACCTAAAGGTATGCTTAACATAACTAAAATGTATTCTTAACATAACATGGTATGTAACCTGGAATCACGATTTCAAAGGTATCCTTAACATCACTTAAAGGTATTCTTAACATAACCTAAAGGTATGCTTAATATAACCAAAAGGTATTCTTAACATAACTAAAGGTATCCTTAACATAACCTAAAGGTATGCTTAACATAACTAAAAAGTATTCTTAACATAACATGACATATAACCTGGAATCAGGATTTCAAAGGTATTCTTAACATAACTGAAAGGTATCCTTACCATAACTTAAAGGTATTCTTAACATAACTGAAATGTATCCCTGAAAGGTATCCTTACCATAACTTAAAGGTATCCTTAACATAACTGAAATGTATCCTTAACGTAACCTAAAGGTGCGCATCCGCCCAGGCGCGTGGGAGCGCGTGAGGGCGCGTCAGACGCGCGTGGAAGCGCGTACACGCGCGGGTCGGGTCGGGTGCATGGATCTAGGATCCATGCACCTGATGCATAAAAGTTTTTGTGCAAATCTTATCATCTTCGTCTCTTATTAATTTTAAAATGAAACGACGATATATTAATGATGATTCGACTAGCAACTTCAATGTCAAGATTAATAATTAATTATGATTAACAATTTCGCAAGAATTGTTATTGAATGTATATACTATTTACGATTGACAAATCAACATCCCAAAAAGGCATGTCAATTTATAGACCCAAAACAACATGCTTACGTGCTACATTTGAAACCTCCCAATGACACATACATACCTTCCTCAATCTATCACCCATCAGGTTTTTCAGCATTGCTCATTTATACGTACATGAACAATATATATATGGCAAAAACTTGGGTGCACCCGGGGTACGGATCTTAGATCCGTGCCCCCAACCTGACCCGGCGTGCCATCTTCATGCGCGCCCACGCGCTCCCACGCGCGTCTGCAGCTATGCTGGTGTGCGCTCGCGCACACCAAATTCCATTCAGTGATAGGTATTATACGCATACTCTTAAGGTATTACGTGTATACTCTTAAGGTATGACACATTTTTAAGGTATGACACATTTATCTTTAAGGTATTGAGTTTAAAACATAAGGTATTACATATGCACCTTTGAGGTATTACATATTTGAGTATCAGGTATTGCATACTCATCTTTAAGGTATTACTGCTTTTGAGTATAAGGTATTACATATTCAGCTTCAAGGTATTACTGTTTAAACTTTAAGGTATTACTGCTTATAGTTTAAGGTATTACATATTTATCCTTAAAGTATTACATAAAATATGTTTCAGGTATTACATAAATATGTTTAAGGTATTACATTTTTATCTATATGGTATTACACATTCATACTCACATTTAAGGTATTTGATAATCACTTTTCAGGTATTACATAATTCTCTTTCGGGTATTACATAAATACCTTTAAGGTATTACGTGTATGCTTCTGTGGTATTACATAATATATCTCGATTTTCATTATCTTTCTCTTCGAAATATTTCTACAAATCATCTAGTGGTATGTTGGATGCAAGATCTATAGTCACAATTGGTAATTCTTCTATGTATCTCCCTATCACGAAGGTTGAAGAATAATAAGAAACTAAAGATGGAGAGATAGAAGAAGATGAAGAAGCAGCAATGAAGATGGACGAAGATGAAGAAGCAGCAATGAAGATGGAAAAAGATGAAGAAGAAGCAGCAATGGAAAATCAGCCCACAACCAACATAGAAATTTATAAACCCATTTTTGTGTGCAAACTAATGATTATTAAGTTACAAAAACCTTTGAGGCCTAGAAGCTTCCTTTCTGCAGAGCTCAACCCAAGGTCTTCAGGATTCACAGGATTCACCATGATTTTTAGCCTCTCTCGATAAGGAACTAGGGCAGGAAGTCGATGGAAGATGGAGAGAGCCTTCATCATTGGCAACGACGCGAAGCAGTAGTAGCAGCGTCACCGCACCGGCCAAAAGCGAGGAGGGGCGGGAGCGGCACCGGGTGGAGGTGGCTGGTCGTGTTTGGATCCCGGATCTGTGGGTGAGGCCCCGGAGGATGATTTGGGCTTCAAGGGATTTGAGTTGCCGCATTGAGGAGCATTTTTCGATGAAAAATTGGAGGCTCTGTAAACAAAAAATGGAATTTGGAGTGGTGGGAAACATATGGAAAATCAGTGTTGCAGATGGAAGTAGATGAAGGAGGAGGAGGATGAAGAGGAGGAAGAAGAAGAAGAGGAAGAGGAGGAGAAGAAGAGGATCGAAGAAGAAGAAGAAGAAGAAGAAGAAGAAGAAGATCGGAGAAGAAGAAGAAGAAAAAAAAAAAAAAGAAGAAGATCAGAGAAGAAGAAGAAGAAGATGGAAAAAATAGAGAGAAAAAAGAAAAATATATATATATATATATATATATTTCGGGTACGGATCCTGGATCCGTACCCGGGGGCACCCAAGTGCTACTATATATATATATATATATATATTTTTTTTTTTTTTGGAATTGATCATCACCTTCTATTACTTATTGCATACAATTTCAAATTTTGAGCATGACTCTTTTAAAAATGTTTCATAGATTTAATTATGTGGAACAAGTCACAATTATAATCTACAATACATATAATAGAGAAAGTCTTGTGTGAGACCGTCTCACGGATCATGTTCTGTGAGACGGGTCAACTCACAACCCACATTCCACAATTCATATATAAATTAGTGAAAATGAGTTTGATTCATGAGTTACAAGAATCCGTCTCACGAAAACACTTCGTGTGACCATCTCACGCAAGTTTTTATGATATAAGTTTGTGAAAGTTAAATATTATTTGTGGGATCAGATGATCTCCATCTTCACATAATTATATTTTTTGAAACTGTTTCATATAATTTTTTACAAATCATGTAATTGAAATTATTTTACAAAAGAAAAAAAAAACAATTCGTAGAACCATTGTATGTTTTAAGATTACTAGCTCAGTAGCTTGATCCCAATAAATCTCTCTTTCTATATATAGGCAAATGCTGCTGTGCATCAGGTGCACGGATCTGAATTGGTGCAACTGGGGCGACCCGACCCGGATCCGCGCACTTGGATTTTCCTTTCTTTTTTTTTTTTCGCTTCAGGCTGTTACCTTTATGTTGTAAGGATGTGACCTTTACGTTATATAAGTGTGACCATTATATATAAATGTTATGACCTTTATGTTCAGTAATTTAAGAAAAATTGAAGATTTTCAGGTTTTTTCGCTTCAGATTAAGACCTTTATGTTGTATTGTTGTAACCTTTATGTATAATTCTTGTGACCTTTATATACAAATATTATGACCTTTATAATCCATAACTTTGAAAAAAATTTGAAAATTTCAAAATTCAGTGCATTTTAAGGATGAATATATGTGCAGCTAATATTACATAAACGTAAATATGTACAAATTTTGCTAAAATTCTTCATTTTTTTTCTAAGTTAGAGTATATAAAAGTCATTACATTTATACATAAAGGTCACACTTATATAACACAAAGGTCACAAGCATATAACATAAAGGTAACAACCTGAAGCGAAAAAATAAAATTCAAAAAAATAAAATAAATAAAAGTGCGCGGATCCAGGTCGACCCGAACTCGACCCGAATTGTATGTGCACCAGTTGCACAGGAGACTAACTCATATATATATATATATATATATATATATCAATTTCTCCAAAAGTTAATGAGTGACACTTGTGTACCCCAGGGGTATGATACCCCAAAATTAATCATCATGTGGTGTTAAATATATACTCTACATGTATCATATATATACTCTTCAGGTATCACATGAATACTCTTATATACATATGATACATATATGATATATTTATAACATCTATAGAGTATATATATAACACCTGAAGATCATATATATAACTTCTAGATCTGTGCCCTTATGTGCCACATGGGCATATAAGTTTTTGCCAAAGTTAATCTATACATGTACGTTTAGATTGTGACATTCGAATTTCCTTATCTCCTTAAAAAATCCATTTTGAATATAATTTTCTACTATATATAATTTTCAAAAATCCATTTAAATAATTATCAGCTTTATTTCTTGAAGTCCACAGACATGAATCTCTATTATATTAACTTATGAAAACTACTATTTAACAATTTATTACAATGAAAGTCCTAGTCAACCCTTGTATAACCTATATAAAACAATTTCACACAAATTTATAAGACAGATTATATGATCAATATCAACCAACACACTGTCCCATTCAAATAATAAACCGATGAGATTAAAATAAAATAAAATAAAATATTAGAATCTGGGACTCCTTGAAAATAATTGCCCTAATAATTGCCCTAGAGAAGAAGCAGGCAGGAAAAAGATGGGGTGGACACGTGTCGAAGGGATGGGGACAGTCCACGAGAGTTGACTTTTGTGACGTGGCAGGAGATGAGTGGTGCAGGTGGCATCTTCCAAAAAAAAAGACGGCAACAGATTAGCATTCCACAACGTCACGTGCTGTCCAAGGCAGCCACCCTCCGCCGCAGCCACGTGGCCGGACACAAAAAACAGATCTGTAATAAAGCTTAGACCCAATGAGAGGACCGATTTAGATATGGATGTCGCCATGATGACGTTGGTTTGTGACACGTGGAGAGAGGAGGGGGCTTGGGCGGCTAGGGTTAGGTCACCTCTTTTGCCTCATTTGGGGTGTGCATTATGATTCAAGATTTTCCCCTTATATCTCATCATCTACATTTTATTTTATGATATAAAAGATATTATTGATAGGGTGTGAATGAGATGAGGTCAAATGAACGATGATTATTCATGTTCGTTTGCTTATTTTATAAATGTATTTATGTTCATTTATTTAATAATTGAGTGTACATTTACGAACATTAATGAACAGTTCACAAGCATGTTTATTTATTTTTTATATTGAAAATGTCTATGTAAAAACTAAATAAATATATTATAATACAATCAAATATATGAGTTATTAGAAGATACTAGTTTTGTACCCGTGCGATGCACGAGATTAAATTTACTTTTAAAATACAATAATAAATATTTAGAATTTGAAAAAAAAAAAGATATACATTTAATACAATAAAATTATTGATTTAGATATTTTAAATATATAATTAATGAAGATTAATTTTGTATTGTGTATATAAAAGAATATGTTGTAATGTTTAAACTTAATTTTTTTTTTTAGAATTTAGGTATAATTAAAAGTATGGGTGATTAACAAAATCAAATAACTTTCAAAAAAATTGATACAATTGGGGTGATAATCCTTTTCTGAACCTATCGCATATATCACATATAATTTTATATATTTTTGAACATAATGAAATATTATTGTACTGCTTTCAATTATAAGTTCTTAAACAAAATAACATACAATTAAGACTACTAAAGATAATTTGCCAAAATCAATTAAACTCATAGTTTAATATTTCTGAAATACTATTCTATATATATTTGTGGTGATGTTTCTTTACCCAACTCTTTTATCACATATTAAAATCTTTAAACCAAGAATAAACTAACATGAGAGGGAAAAAACCGCAAAATATTTATGAAGCAAGGAAAAAATAAAAGGTCAACATCCATAAGATTATTTTTATAGGAGTTTCAATCATTTTATATTTTAACAACAATCTTTGGTTTCTTCTTCTTGATAAAGGTCAAAAACTCATAGTTCAATTATTTGTTCACTTGATATTTTTCTCAGACACTTTCAAAATGTCATCATCTTTCTTAGACAGCTGATGAGAAGTAAACACTTTATAAGTAATATGAAGTAATAGATAGAAAATATGATTACAAAAAACCGTTTTTATGTATCTCTGTGAAATGAAAAATAATCAAATTTGTAGATTATATCTATGATGGGAAATTATTTAATAATGATTAACATTAGATCTATGATTATATAAAACAAAGATTCACAAATATGATTCATTTTCCAAATCTAGAAATAAATCAAAAATATTACTCCTGAACACTAAATGATAATTTGAACATATTATTTGTGTTAATCAACTCAAATGTGTAAAAAACTTCAATCATTTAGAGTTCAACTATATAATATTTTTAAAATCACCAATATTATTTAAGTAGTCTATTCTTTAAACAATTTCTTGAATTTGATTAAGTTTCCTTTATAAATAATATGTTTCTCAGAACATTAATAATATTTTTTAATATATATTTGTTTTATGTTTAAAATAATTAATAGTGAAATATTTGGTCAATGTAGTTTTATTTATTTAAATTGATGGTATCCAATTATATTAAAAAAAAAGTTAGTAATATTGAGGTGATGAAATTAACTAATAAACTAATATATTAAAGTCATCATATTACATTTTCAAATGAGATAGGGTTTTAATTGTTGAATTGTCTAATATATTAACCAACAAAATTTAGTAAGAGAGCTATGACTTATAAATTAATTCTTTTTTTTTGATATAAATTTTAATACACATTAATCTAAATTAATCTAAAATGGATACATTAAAATACATTTTAACATAAAATAAAATGCATCAATATAGAGTCAACTACAAAGATTATTTTTTATAAGAATTTTAATACAAATTATAATCTAAACTAATATAAAATGAATACATTAAAATACATTTTAACATAAAATGAAAATGCGTCAATATAGTGTCAACTACAAAGATCTATTTGATCTAAATCTTGAAATGAAATCTTGATTCAAGAACTTTTTATTACATTATGTTTCTAAATAAAGAAACTTTGTTTCATATTAATAAAATCAATAATTAATATTCATTACATTTTTTAATAACAAATTCCATAAATTTTGAAATCTACACATTTGAATTTTAAAATTACCTTTACATTGTTCCACTACTAAAACAATTATAAACTCGGAAAATCAATTTTATTATGGAACATGAATTTTCATAATTTATAGAGTAGCCATCACAATTAATATAAAATTATGGAGGAAATGAAATATACAAAATATAGTGAATCATCAAAGTCAAGTTTATGGAAAACAATTTTCATAAATTGTGGTCTCCACAATTCAAGTGATCAATTAGCAATCAAAATAAATGTTGTATTTTAGGTATTAAGCATTTTTAGTGGATTAAAACGATGGATTCGATACAATGTATGTAGGTCTTTCGCACCTTATTTCACAAACATATTTTTAAGAATAATGAGGTTTTTGGACAGGAAGATATAAAATAAGTATTTTTGACAAATATTCTTCAAAAAACAAAATTAAATATGAAAATTTTCTTGTAGTGTACGAATGATCTTAAACCTTCAAAATCTCCAAAACCAGAAGCTCTTGATTCTAGATTATTGCACAAAATAATTAGAATTAATGAAAGAGTATTATAAAATATTAATAAAATAATAAATATTCTGATTAGTTCATCTTCAAATATGAATAACAACTGAAATCTGAATCATTCAAAAGTGAACACTAAAGTCATTAATTATTGATCCAGATTAAAAATATCTTCAAAAATCAATTTATAGCTAAATAGATATACAAGAAGAAGAAGAAGAAGAAACAATTCATGGATCCATGAAAACATACTGGAATGTAAAATTTGAGAAATTGTGAATGGAAAATGAGTGAGTAAATTTCAAGTTTACTCTCTCATATTTATAGTGGATGGTGTGCTTATTAGAGAAGGAATTAATCATTATATATGGTATGAACATAATTGATTGTGATTGTGATTGCATAATTTTGGGTTTCTTTTCTGAATTTTTTTTTTTTGGAAATCACAAATTTAAAATCTTATATGTAAGTTTTAAATTATACATTTGTATGGCTGGATACAAAACTATATCATCTTATAAATTAATAAACATGTCACATCAAAATGTGACAAAATAAATTATTGTCATAAATTAATAATCTTCTATATATAATGATTGTAATCTTCAGATATGATAATCTTGAAAATATAAGAAATAATTTCATATGATGATTTTTTTTCTTAATAATTATGTTGATTAATATCATTTTTACAATATTTTAGTATATTTAAGAAACTCATTGAATTGTTAATATGATAAGATACCGGCGTTTATGGATTGAATTGTGGGTTTTACAGATTTTGAAAAAATGCATCATATTATTTGAAATTTTATATCGCCAAATATCATATCGTGTAATTGTTTGTATTTATGACTTCTTTTTATTATATGGAATTTTCTTATCTAAAATACAAAATTAATGAAAATGTATAAATTTTGAAATCAATATAAATATCTTTAGAAAAACTAATAGACAACTAAACATGGGAAAATTACGTAAATTAACAAAATATCATTTTGAATATTAACCAAAAACATTAAATGACAGATCTTTATATAATTTGAATAGTCATGTGATAGATTTAACAAAGGAAAACTTTTCTATCAATTGTTTTTAATTGATAGATTTCCTTTGTTAAATCTATCAATTAAAAACAATGTGTATCTTATATTTTATGGGTGATAATATTTATTTTAAAATATTTTGAATAAGTGTTTGATTGATATTTTAATTAATTAGCATTAAATCTAAATTATGGTATATATAATAATGTGTTATTACATCATATATATACAAATTAAACCTAATTTAGTTGATATCTCTCCAACTATATCAAAAGAAAATGAAGCCTCACAATTGACTTTCCTAAATATTAATTAGCTTATCAATATTTAGTATAATATTGTATATTTTAATTTAAATTATTAAATACACATTAATTATCTTTGGTTATAATATTGATTTTGAGAAATTAATAGGTAGAAATTTAGGTGGGAAAACATCACCAATTTATTTTAGCAATGTTTGTGCTTATATATATATATATATATATATATATAAAGATAAAGATGTTTTAATTTTTATATTTTGAATTATTTGATTTGATTGTTGATTCTATGAAGTAGTACAATTAAATATCTTTTATGATATGATTTATATATATTATATTTATGACATGATTTACCGTGTTGACTTATCATATTAATTAACAAAATGACTTACCAATTTTATCATAAATTTCCTTATAATATATATATATATAAACTTCCTTATATATTCAAATTATACAAACATCCTTTTATATATATATATATATATATATACATTCAAATCAAGGTAAGATTCAATCACTATAGTGCTTGATTTATATTTAATTCATTGATTAGAGTTATTTACAAAATTAAAAAATTATTGCATAATTATTGGAATCTAACATTAATGATTATCAATCAACTTTATATCATATATAATTTATATTTATATTATATATAAATAAATAAAACATTTCTAGTTTTGGCAAGATATTTTAGGCGGGAAAATATGCATATTACTATTTGAGGAAACCATTGTGTTTATATATATATATATATAGATATAGATTAAAACCAAAGTAGATATAAATGAATTTTGAATAAATAAGTACATGGGTGTTTAACTAGTAAACAAAGAATGAATAGTAAACGAATGTTAAACAAACAATAAATGAACATTTTTATGAACATAATCGAAACGTGTTCGTTTACGTTTGTTAAAACTAACAAGTGAACATAAACGAACATTAACTGAACTTGATCAGTCGAACATTCTATTCGTTTACACTCGTAATTTAATTTTGACTACATCTATTAATATATTCAATACTGATATATTAAAATTATACACAAAAATTTTATTTAAAGAAACCAAAAGTTCATGAGTAATGTTTGTGTGCCCCGGGTGCACGGTGCCCGCAACTTGACCATCATATGGTGTTACATATATACTCTACATGTATCACGTTTATACTCTTTAGGTATCATATGTATACTCTTCGATTATATATAACACCTATAGAGTATATAGGTAAAACCAAGAAACGTAACACCATAAAAGTATATATATAAAACTGGAAGAGCATGTGTATAACACCTAGATCTGTATAGAAATATATATATATATAACACCCGAAAAGCATGTGTATA